>QGOD01002493.1:1907-36678 GCA_003313065.1 Sarcodon sp. MG97 | reverse complement strand
CCAGACCATCGATCGTCACGATTTTGATTTACCACGAAATAAGATGGGCAACCTTCAGGGACATATACCAGAGGAGAGGGTTTTCAGAGTTTTGATACTCGAGGAATATCTTCCACTTACTGCCGTTGATTCTGCTGATGAATTCAAGACCGTGTTTTTGGATACTGTCAGAGGTCAGTATTTCACCCATTACTCCCTAACTTTCCTCTCACACCTATTCATAGGACACCATTATGCATACGAGGAAGCTGGAGTCTTGCACCGGGATCTGAGCGACAATAACATAATGTTCCGTCGCCACAATGGACGCGTCATTGGAGTTCTCTGTGATTGGGACCTTGCGATGTATAGGGATTGCTCAGAACTACGCTTCCGACGTCGTAACCCATACAAAGTCGAGGACGATGGAAACACTCAAGATGACAGAAAAAAGATAAGGACAGTACTTGAGTCGATCAAAGAAGGAGATGCGGGCGAAGACAAGAACAAAGCAGAAATGCGATCGGACGCTCCGAATCATCGAACCGGAACTGGCCCATTCATGGCGATAGAACTGCTGCAGGAGGTTACACTCATGCACCGCTATCGCTACGATTTGGAATCTTTCTTCTATATCGCAGTTTGGTTTTGTGCCCTGTTCGAACAACAAAAGCACAAATACCACAAATCCGTAGTGATGAAAAAATGGGAATCGGCAGACTTTGAGGCAATATTGAGCGCAAAATCTACTTTTTATATGGGAACGAAGGACTACAAGGCCATTGTCGAGGGAGCCGTTGGTGATTATAGGACGCTCTTGCGAAGCTGGATATTGCCTCTTTATGTTGTATTTGTGGGGGTGAACATAATTCAGACTGGTCCGGATTTTATTACGGAATCGATCTTCACCAAAGGACCTGAACTGGACACCTTAGAACAGGAAAAACAGATGCAGAAAGATAACCTTATAAACTATGAGGTGTTTATGACAAAGCTGGGTGCAGTCGAACGCTGATTTCTTTTGTTTGTGAGGCTGTCAGTATTGGACTCATATATATATAATATATATATATTTATGTTTGCTCTGGAGGACGTATGTACAGTATTAAACGCCTACTGTGTCGCCTACGTAGGATTTATGATGGGCTGTGGACTAAAGATCCATTGAGGGTTTTATTACGACTTGTGCAGAATAGGCTCGTTGAGAGAAACGCTCCCAACGAAGTTCGTACGGGTTCAAGAGCAATGGAAACACATTGAGGTAATTGAAGCAAAATCCGTAGAGATGACAATGGGTTCAGGACGGTGCTGAAAACAAGAACGAGGAGGAACCATTGGGTTGAAACTGCTCTATTCATCTGCTGCAGTCTATACGCTCTTACATCGCTAAAACGATGGGAATCTGGTGACTTCTAAGTAACAAGATAGGTCTATTACCGGAACTAAGGAGATGTGGGGGATTATGAAACCCTCTTGCGAGATTGGACATCTCTACTCGATGAAATGGTATCAATCAAGAGTAGATCCATGCGCTTTGCTCGAGGAGCTGAACGAAAGACCTTCGAACACGAGACGCAGAAACGAATTGACAGTGTTGTGAACTATAAGGAGTTTATGACAAATCTAGGGGCCTCTGAATTATAATGTGTATTAATATGAGAGGTTGTATCAGGTTGTATCCACATACCAGGGCGTAATGTGTATATATTAGCAACATGCAACAAATACTCGTGTATCGAGCACACTGCAGTAAACGGGGTGACATTCAAAGTTTCACGATTAAGAGATGAGACGCATGTCAGTTGCATTCAAGTCATTTTCTTGACCTCACAGGTTCCGCATGAAAGAAAGCTCGCAGGAGTATCCGGGAATAGTTGGCTAGTCGTCCTAGGAGTGTCTTCCGGACCTCCTATCGATACGATCAATAGATGTGGAGTGTATAGCCCAAGCCTTCGGGATCGTATTATAGGGGAATCAATAGATGATGTGGGATCGAATTTCAGATACTAGACTGCTCCTTTATGTAAGCCTGAGTTCGAATGCCAATATATACCACGAATCGTCTGAATGAAGCCAGTGCGCCTGATATTAGTAGAGACGCAAAAGAGCGCATGTGAACTGAACAAGAAACTCCTGAGGACGATTGTGGACTTTGGAGCAACACAGAACTACAAAAGAGTCTTGAGCAGGGCTTGGTGACTTGTAAGAGTCTGGACCGTTCGATGTCTATTTGCAGATATCAGCGCAGCGGTTATACCAACCAGACAGATACCATGAGAACAACCACGGTTATGAGCCTGGGCCAAGAGCGGCCGTCATCATTACAACTTATTATAAAGTGAGGAGGGTCCTAGACACAGTCGGATTCGGGTAAGAGTTCCGAAGTTCGGCCGAAGATTTCCAGGTCCACTGGATTGACCATATGCTGTAGCCTAACAATTGGAGGATAATATCTAGCTTTGATACCAGTAGTCCTAGTCAGGCTGTGCCTGCCGGTGATTTGAACCAAACACGGAGGGATCGCGTCGCTACTTATTTGCCTCCGCAACACTGCCTTACGTAACGGAGTACTTATTCCATCCCCCTCTTTCCTACGCCAACTAATCACGGAGCTCTGCACAAAATTTTTTTTGGGGTCAGGAGACAGTCGTCACACGTGACAGGAACCCCACGTGATGTGACGCAATGCATATTCAAGAAAACGAACCGCACAAAGGCGACCACCTAGGATAGATAGCTTGTGTAGTAGATGGATCACAAAAATTGTCCAGCACCAAGAAGAAAGATACCTTGGTGAATTTGCAGCTTGCTGAACGATAATTTGTTGATGAGGCGGGGACGCAAGGCCGCCACTGCCAAACTCTGAAGGAGCGTGCGATAATGTCGTATATAGCATCCAAGCTCTATGTACATATATGCTACTCCACCCTTCTTATTACACTAGGTGTCCGAACTATTGCTGTATACTGCACCGCGATCACCCACCATGTTAAACTTGTTTCGTTCACGCCCACGGTCGCAGAGACAAATGCTTGGGATTCTCCCTCCCTTGGACAACTCCCCCCGGTCCAGGACCCATCACAGCAGATTATCCAGACGTTATTCTAGACTGCTCTTTGGTATTTTATGTACCCTAACACTCCTCGGGCTTTATTCGAACCTTGATCTCGAGAGCGATTCATGGTTGTCCTCACTCGTGCGCAGCTTGTCGTCGTCAACTGACCCTCAGTTCCCTCCGCTATACCCTGAGTATCGCCTAAAGGAACTAGCTCTACCTCAGCACAATCCTGACTTGCCATACCCGGAGGGACGTAATGGTAAATATCTGTGGTTATCTGAACATGTCCACGGTGAGCCCTATTCTCTCTCTCATCTGCTACCAGATTTTTACGGGCTTGGGCCATGGGGGAGTACAGCTTCAGGTTGGGGGAACGTTTTGCAGGAGCACTTTGTGAATGCGTTATTAGCTTATAACTCGCAACGGTCGTAGGTGACAAACCCAATGTGAGTGGGATTCATCGTTCACGTCGCGCCTCCTAGATTCGTATTCGACAACTATACGTGGAACAGGAATGGTTCCATTTATTCGGATTTTAATGGGAAACTAATTCCTTCGCGGATACCCCTGACGGCTCTTATAGACGGTATGTCATACTTTCAATCTGTTAGTTTTGAATCTCATGTGTGTTTAGGCCCGATGGCTGGCGGATCATTTGAACCGGGCGATCAAACTCCCAAGTCTGTAATGAAGGAATACTTTGACACTATCTGTCCAAATCCAAAAGTCCTTGACAAAGACGCGATCCGAGAGAAATTACCCAAAAACTATAGTGCTAAAACCGTGATGAATGCATGGTTGGAATATCTGAAGGAAACCCCTGAAAATTGCGTAGAAATTGACGACAAAATATTTGACATATGGTGAGCATCATTCGTTTGTTGTCAAGCCGACCTGGTGTTCATTATTTTCTAATTCAGGATATTCGGCTCCACGCGCATTCTTGATATCGTTCCTTTGCTATATCAGTCGCCGATGGTTACGGCGTTCAGATGGTCTCCTCTTGTGTTGAGCGCATTCAACAAAAATAAGCATCTTTTCGCGCCAAATGGGATGCCTGTGCCTAAACCCAATGACCCGTATCCCATCATTCCTGGCCTTCTCGCCCTTCATATTCGTAGAGGTGACTTTGAGGATCACTGCAGGAATTTGGCCGAGTGGAAATCATCTTGGACAGGCTTCAGCCAACTACCTCAGCTTATTGATTTCTTCGAACCGCCTGAGCGTCCTCCATCCGGGGAGGTCACGCAAGAGATATATGATGCCTACGCGAAAAGCTGTTATCCCTCAATAGAACAGATTGTTCAGAAGGTTGTCGAAATTCGCAAGACGAAGGCGGGAGAAGGACTCAAGAATATATTCATCATGACCAATGGAAAGGTGCCATGGGTGAGAGAGTTGAAGCAAGCTCTCAACAAGGTGGCCCGATGGGAGTTGATCGCGAGTTCGAGGGACACAAAGTTGACCTGGGAACAAAAGTATATTGCCCAGGCACCCGATATGCTCATTGGGCAGAGAGCACAAGTCTTCGTTGGAAACGGAGTGAGTGCCATATTCGCCTATCTATGGAATGGTGCGCCTGATAAACGTACAGTTCTCAAGCTTGACCGCAAACATCGTCATGCTAAGGATGGCGCGGGGGCTAGAACCAGAAAACACGCGTCTCTGGTCGACCTGAGATATTTGTTGATTGCATGTAAGATATATGTACATAATGGCTTGTGATGCTTGGTGAATCGCAGCACGTCCCTATAGTACAGGAGACACGGACCATTTAGGGTAGACGTTCCTAATATAGTATCTGACCACAAAACCGACGTCGGAACTAAGTAAGCTTAGCGTTAACACACCACCCACTCGTTTTCAGTTCTGCAGGGCTGAGCTGCTGGCTTAACTAAGACGACGCATATTCTCTCTCCTGCACTCCTGTGCATGTACCGATCCTCTCCTGACCTGTCATTATGGATCGTACAGGTAGTAGACGCCCCCCTCGCTCAACACGGCCCCATACGCAGCAACCACAACAACAGCAACAACAACCCCCTCCTTCATACCAGGAACAACTTGCCCGTCCACCCATCCAATATGGCGATAACGGTAGAGGGGTCTCTTTTCAGAACTTCGAAAGGGGCGATCGCAGAGCACCTCTAGATCAACCTCGTCAAAGGCAGTACACTGCCTATCAGAACAGCACTGCAAACAACGGTACAGATCCGACATTAGCAGAGGCAGGTGGTTATCCTGGCGTCGGCAGGAAGAAGAGTCTTGTCAGACCTGAACGTGAAAAAATCGAGCCTGGACATCGACAGTGGCATTACCGAACTCACGCAGCTGGCGAGGCGAACCTCAGTGGGGTAGACGTGCATCCCTCATGTCAGTTTTTCGAGATCTTTGTTTTTTTTTTCTTTGTTATTGACATGTCCCTTTTTTGCAGCAACTGGAAACCAGCCTCAGAGAGCTCAGTTGCGCAGAGGCCGCTCCATTCTTGGTAGAGAGGAAGATGTCCAAGAGTCTGGTCTTGCTCTTTTCAAAAGGAATACGCTGCGAAGGAGAAACAGTCAACCTATCTCTGCTGTTGACATGGATACTCCGACATCAAAGAGAGGGTGTTTGGGTGATATTGGCCCTGGCCCGAAGGACGCATGGTACATCTATTGTTACCTCCTAACATGTTGTATTCCTGGTGTCCTGCTCAAAACATGCGGGATTCGAACTCCAGAGCAGCAGCGGGCGTGGAGAGAAAAGATGGGATTGATCAGCATCATCCTCATGCTCATGGCTGGTGTCGGTTTTCTTACTTTTGGATTCACGGAAGCTGTCTGCGGAAAACCCGCTAATCGGTATCACGCAGGATCAATAGAAAAGGCGTCTGTTATAATCCACGGCTACGACTACGATCTTTCCAACTTTAAGCACCCCCAAGTAGGCACTTTCAATGGCAATCAAAACCCTCTTTTCGAAGGCGGTTGGAATGCCGCTGGGAACGACATCTCTTTTCTTTTCCAGAACGTCAACCAGAACTGCCGGAATTTCATTACCAAAGCTGCTAATTCCTCGATCACGGGAAGCAACGGCAACCTCGACTGGTACTTCCCATGTAACATCTACAATCAATACGGTACCTCTGGCGTCAATACGACGGCTTACGATTCGGGAACCAATTGTCATGCCTCTTCGACAGCGAGGAATCAACTTTCGTCCATGCATCCTATGGGTCAGGTTTATTATACTTGGGATGACGTTCGCGATTCAGCTCGGAATCTCGCTGTCTTTGAATCGTGAGTTGATATCCCAAGTGTCGATACAAATATGTGCTCATCTTTACGTAGATCGGTTCTCGATCTCAACTTATTGAATTGGCTGAGCAATGCACAAGTAAACTACCCTTCTTTCTTCGACTCGCTCAAGCAAGCGGACGGAACTTGGAACGGAAAGGACCTGTCAATGTACCTATCGCGAACGAACCAGAAGCCGCTTGGCAAGTGTCTGGAAGACATTGTTGGCGTAGGGTTCATCGACACGAGCAGCATAGGATGTGTCGCCTCTGATGTCGTCCTTTACCTCTCGCTTATCTTTATCATCGGAGTAGTTGCCATTCGGTTCGGTATGGCAGTCATGTTCGCGTGGTTCTTCTCCTATAAACTCGGCATATACAAGAACGAGACTTCAGCGCAAAGGAGTGCGAGGATTGCTGAGATTGAGAACTGGACATCTGATATCTATCGGCCTGCCCCGAGTCAATACAGACCGAACGTTGCAAAGAACGGACTACACAAGTCGAACAAGATCAGTGGCTTCTTCCCTCACACTTCCAGATTTACACCGTCGGAGAACGTTTTGAAGGGCACCAGACCGTCAACGGCATACGGAAAGCTGGACGCTACGAGTTATAAGAGAAGCGCGCCCCCAAGTGTATATGGTGGTTCTGCCGTCGGAAGAGCATCAAAGGTCCCGCTAGCTGACATTTCATCACGAAGTTTCACATCTCTCGCAGAAGGTCGTGGGCCATTTGTCGATAACCCTTGTCCATTCCCATTATCAAATGTCGTCCCTCAGCCGCCGATCGATTACGAGCCTTTCGGTTATCAGCTTGCACATACCATCTGTCTAGTCACGGCATACTCCGAATCTGTTGAAGGGTTAAGGACTACGCTTGATTCATTGGCTACGACCGATTATCCAAATAGCCACAAGTTGATCTTGGTAGTCGCAGATGGTCTAGTCAAGGGAGCAGGGAACACGATGACAACTCCAGATATCTGTTTATCGATGATGAGGGAACTTTTGATCAAACCTGGGGATGTCGAAGCCCATTCCTACGTTGCGATCGCCGACGGGCACAAGCGACACAACATGGCAAAGGTCTACGCTGGATTTTACGACTACGACGATGCAACGGTAGAGAAGTCGAAACAGCAGAGAGTTCCTATGATTCTGGTAGCCAAATGCGGAAATCCTATGGAGGCTAACGATCCAAAACCTGGTAATCGAGGAAAACGTGACAGTCAGATCATTTTGATGGCATTCCTACAGAAGGTGATGTTCGATGAACGGATGACTACTTTTGAATATGAGTTTTTCAATTCATTGTGGAGGGTGACTGGAGTTAGTCCTGATCGGTACGAGCTGGTACTCTGTGTCGATGCAGATACGAAAGTGTTTCCGGATTCAACTTCGCGAATGGCAGCCGCTATGGTCAACGATCCTGAGATTATGGGCTTATGTGGAGAGACTAAGATCGCCAACAAAGCAGAGACGTGGGTCACCATGATTCAAGGTTCGTTACCCAACTTTCTGGTAGGCACCTACTTGGATGCTAATGTTTCAAAGTCTTCGAATACTATACCTCCCATCATATGATGAAGGCATTCGAATCCATGTTCGGTGGTGTCACCTGTCTTCCAGGCTGCTTCAGTATGTATCGCATCAAATCTCCCAAGGGATCATCGGGTTATTGGGTCCCTATCCTTGCTAATCCTGACATCGTGGAACGTTACTCGGAGAACGTCGTGGACACCCTACACAAGAAGAATCTGTTGTTACTCGGCGAGGATCGATATCTCACGACCTTGCTGTTGAAGACCTTCCCAAAGCGGAAAAACGTGTTTTGTCCTTCGGCGGTATGTAAGACAGTGGTCCCTGACACGTTCAAGGTGCTGCTATCACAACGCAGACGATGGATCAATTCGACAGTACACAACCTCGCAGAACTGCTACTTGTTCGTGACCTCTGTGGAACATTCTGCTTCTCGATGCAGTTCGTTGTGGGCATGGAATTGGCCGGAACATTAGTTCTACCCGCCGCCATCTCTTTCACCATCTATCTTATCGTCAGCTCCATCATTCCTGGCGGACCAAATACCACGATTCCACTTATCTTATTGGCCATTGTATTAGGTCTTCCTGGGCTACTCATCGTCATCACCACCCGCAAAATCGCATATGTAGGGTGGATGCTTGTATATCTGGTCTCTCTACCAATCTGGAACGGGATACTGCCGACCTATGCATTTTGGCATTTCGATGATTTCTCTTGGGGTCAGACTCGTGTCGTCAGTGGAGACAAGGGTGGCAGTCATACCGATAAGGATGGAGAATTTGATTCATCACATATTGTGATGAAGAAGTGGGTTGAATTTGAGCGCGAGAGGAGGTGGAAGAACGGTGTTCAATCCAGAGATTCATATTATGATCAGGCTTCGAAACGGTGAGCAGTTTTTTCGTTAGCTAATGGCTTTCTTGCTAATAATTGCGATATTCTCAGCGAGGACAATCGAAATTCCATGATATCTACCTCAGAAACCTTCCCTGGAAATTCACAGGGCTTCGACTCTACTACGTTAGATTCTTCGAATTATACCACAGGAAACGGAGCACAACCGAGACAGCGACACGATAGCAATCAACTGCTTATGCTTCCAGCACCTCTGTCTGTTACTCGCCCAATGCCGTCTTCAGCCGCTTCGATGTCTACGACAGCAGTGTCGAGATCCAGTGAAGACGTGCACGACCCTGGGTCATCACATACCCGACTAGTATCGCCGCCGCCGGCAGAAGACAGGCATGGTAGATATGGAGCCGACTTCACAGACTATTCTCCTCAGCATACAGTCTATTCAGATAGGCATGCGTCCCCAGGAGCTTTTGAATCACAAGTCTCGAGAGCGGCTGGAGCGAATAGTGGAGTACTTAAACAGACTACTGTTGGCAGTCGCTATCCCGGCGAAACCCAAAATCCATATCGAAATTCGGAGGCACATAGAGTTTCTACCTTCGACTATGACAGAATGCCGCAATCCTTAGAGCCGGAAGACATATCACCTTATTCTGGCCAGCCACAATCCCGCACAAGCAACCGGACTCGGGGCGTCAGTCTTGCCGATAATGGTCCTGTGCCTGTTCCCGATGGAGTGAGGAGAGTTGCAAGAAAGCGGCCAACATCACAGAATAGATACTCGAGGAACTCTGGGTACGGACTTCCTCCAGGAGCCGCCGCACCTCAGCCTGGAGGTGCAAGTAACGAATACTATCGATAAAGGGCTGTCCTCACCAATCTTGCTACGTCCGGGTTACGATACATCTTGTTTTGGACTTTCCATCTTTCTTCATCTCCATCTGACTTTTAGGATTTTGGTATCTCTCATGTCTTCCCATGTGTCCCATCAAAGTTTTAGGAAGGACTAACTTGTGACCTATACCTGTCTCACGTATAATCTCCTGTCATGACATGTCGTCTTACGGTTACGCTCTCGTTTATTTTCCTCCAGTTGTGATGCGAACACTTTCCCCATTTACATTACAGAATAGCTGCAAATCTGAATAGTAGCGGAGAATTGAACTCTATGAACTTCCATTGATCGTCCGTATTATCATGTCCTTGGGACAAGCTGTTTTACCACTATCCAATTTGTGAAAGAGGTCACAGGTCGTCCGAGCTGTTCCAAGCTTCTGGGTTTACCACGGTTTTGCGGGCGTTTGTGTCAATAATATGCCGTGTCGCTTTTTTATTGTTACTCGATGGCGAGAGAATTTGTCGTCTGGAGAAAACCGCGCTGTGTATGAGCTGAGATGTGAGTAAATCGTGCCCCCTAGTGAACCAGAAAAGAAGGTCGAGAAAAGTACCTGGATGAGCGGATTTTGTTATTTTTCCGAGATCTGTAACCTTCTACAAAGTTCTGAGTAAATGCAGTTGCAAGTTGAAGACGTACGGCGCATACCTTTAGAGTATATACTCTGTTTCCGTTATCGTCGAGAGTGTACATGAGATGCATGGCTGTTTGGGAGAGAAAGTGCGAGCCGCGTGTGGAAGCAGATGAATTCTCTCTCTTGTGAGCGTGACGACCCATCATTCAAAAGTTGCTTTCGAACAATGAATGCTGTATCAGGCTCATATACTGAATGTTTTTCAGATTCCTGTCCTACGACGGCTGATACACCCAGGACTCAGACCTTGACGCCACCTCTCTCACAGTCTTCCGGGTCCACTTCTCCCGTGCTGCCTATCGACGAGACCGAAATGACGATTGTTCCTGACATGGTTGTGAACAAGAAGAAGAAGAAGAAGAAGGCGAAAAAACCTGCCAAGGCTGTTAAAGAGACGGCTACGAAACCTGCTGTGCAGAATGTGCAGCTGGATAGCCAACCCCCGCCTCTCTGTATCAGTCGGAACAAACATTGGAAATATATCAGTTCTTTCCATGTGAGTTTATCATTCCTTCCTCTGTCATTATTTTATATATATAAAGACCATCCTGCATCAAGGGTCCATGGCTCCAATTACCTCTCGAACTGTTAGAGTCACTTTTGGTGCTCAATCTCGATCCGGCTATGCTTAGTGGTGGACCAGACAATCGGTTACCCAATATTCCGCAACAACAGATGACTATTAACCATGTTGCAAAAGCTCGCGACCGAGGGTTTGCCAGCTTGAGCGACCACACTCCTCCGGATTCTCCCCGCGCACCCTTTACTTCTCTTCCGCCACCACCACCGTTCCCGAGCCCGCCCCCGGGTAAGGCTATCCCTCCTCCTATAGATCCAGGTATCTTTCGCTCCGTGTCATCTATTCGGAAACTGATCGACGAGGCGTCCGAGCTTTCGGTCAGAGCATCATCCGGGCTATCTGCTGCCGCTTTGGGGTCTATGCGAGGGGGAGGAGCTCCCGGCGTGAGTTCCAGCCCCTGGTCTACGGCTCAGTCGTTGGGTTTCGGTCCGTTAGGAGATGGAGGCGGGGGCAGGAATGTGGCAATGTCTGCGATGCGGGTACACCGATTGAGAGCCCTTGCGGTTCAGAAGCTCGCGGCTGCTTATAAAGCGGATGAAATCGCGTCTAGCGTTATGGTTATGCAAGGGGGTAGCGTCTTTGACGATATTGCGGAACGGGTTCTTAGACACGATCCAGATGATGTCGACGCAAAATATGTACATTTCTTCCATGAAAAGATACCCTCTCGGTGAGTTTTTTTTTACATCTTGTGTGTTGGGTCTGTATTCGTTATTTTACTTACTTTGTATGTTTTGATACATGTAGGCAATTAGCCGAGTCTACGACTACCCAAGTTTTGGATAGCCTTATAGCATCTCAGCCTCACAGGTTGGAGTTCTTCCGCACGAGAGGAATCATCCATTGTTTCAGAGATGAATATGTGATGGCTGCAAAAGATTTTACTCATGCTCTTAAAGAGGCCCGGGCTCAGCGGAAAGTCAGATTGACTCACAGGTCAAATGGCAATCTCGCTGCGCAAGAGACTACTAGGAATAAAAGCAGTAACAAGAAAAAGAAGAAAAAGGACGAAAGTGACGGACAGGCTTCGTTTGGTGGTATCAGTGGTACGTGTGGCGAATTGCAACCGGGGGCATCTCCTTCAACCGTACAAGGACCGGATGGCGAGCCGATCTTATTGCATCCTTCTGTCCTACCCGAAGCACCAGACCCTATAGAGCCTCAGTGTCTATTCCTTCGTGGAGCTGCTTACCTACAACATGCGGTGTTCCTTATAGAGGGTGCCATACTGGAGCTGGAAGGAATTCGAAAAGTTGCGTTGCCGGACGGCGCGGAGTTGAGGCTTTGTTATCTCGAGAACGCCAAGTACGGCGGGGTAGAGATTGGGAACCCTGATGGTCCCCTCGGGAGGAGAGATGGTGTGAAGATGAAAGCGTATAGACAGGTATTGAACGACGAAGGCTTCAAAGAGACTATCATGAATCTAGTCAGAAAAAGCATTCGAGACCACGAAAGGTTCCTAGCCCATTTCGACACTCTCGAAGGACTTCCTTATCCTGGTTTGGTTGAAGGTGACCTAGCTCAGAGGGTCGAGTATGCGTTTCACTTGTCTGAGTCTTTCAGACCAAGTGGTACTCATCACGGCTCATCTGCTGGTTCTGCAAACCTGAGCACACCAGACGTACCGACCACTTTCACGACGTACCATCCTTTATTGGTCGAGGCTCATTTCAGCAGATTAATTTGTCTGCTGATATTGGGAGATTTCTCGAATTTGCTTCCTACTTTCTTACGAACCGTGGCGATCGTTGATGGACTTGAAGGATATCCTATTTTTCTACCTCCTAGGTCAATGGCTCAAGCTGAGTTTATCGAAGTTTTAGAGAGGCTTGCTGGGGGGTGGAAGACTGGTCTGCAACCCAACTCCTATTCTAGGAAACGCATAATTGCTGCTGGCTATATCCCGTCTGCCAAAGCGAGTGGAAAGGAGAAACAAGTCGAGAATTTGGATTCGTCGGAACTGTACTTGGTTGATGATACCGTTGACAAGACCTCTTCGCCTACCTCGTCTACATCCACCACTTTGCTCAATGCGACGGCATCGTCTTCGACGGCATCTTCGTCTGCACTGTCGTCACCTCCACTGACGCCAACCATGGGCGGAAAACGCGGGTTGGGTTCGGACGATATAGTATTGATGCAAGCTTTGGACCATCTTCGCATTTTGCTCGCCCCGATTGCGAAGAGACAAAGGAATAGAGTAGAAAGTGATGAAGCAGGAGGAGGGAAGAGGAAGAAAGGACTATCTATCAATATACCGCTCCATGGACCACGGGTGGAAGTTGTCTTGGCATGGCTTGCTGCTGTACATTTATTTGATCTTGAAGGGGTTGCTATGTAGGTTAATCAACTTATAGAGACATCAAGGTAATCTTTGCTATCCCAATTCTTATTTATCATGACGATTGTGATGCCCGTATTTCCACATTCAAGTACTTGTAATTGTAGCGATAAGTAATGGCGTGTGTTTGTATGTCTGCATGTGGTAGTCGCTAACGCTTATGGACATGTGGCTGGACAGTGGTGCTCAGGGACAATCTTGTGGCTCGTAAATCATTAAATTCAAATTCATCCCTTAGTTCCGCAGCATTTTACTTCATTACCTTGAGCTTTTTGACTTGCTCCTCGTCCCTCGTATTCGTATTTACAACTCGACAAACAACAGTGAACAAGGAAACTCCTCATGTGGAATAATGTAGCGCCAAGCACAGTGGCAACGCGATTCGTTTATAGGTGCCGGTTGCGGCAGTTTTCACAGAAGATCAAGAAGTGATCACTACTGTCCCACAATGTAAAGTGAAGAGCCGGTTAATCTCTGTTTGGTCTCCCCTCTGCCGTTGTTGCTGGCGCCGCTAACAGCAATAACAACAACACCCGCTGGTCTATCATGTCAAGCTCATTTGGCCTGAGTCAGCCCTCTCAGTACAGAGCGTTCGTGTCAACTCTTTTTTCTTGGCGTTTGATTCTGATTCACGCTGATTGTGTTTTGTGGACCATGTAGAGTGGGGATTGCTCTGGCCGTTAGCTCTGGGATGCTCATCGGCTCGTCTTTCGTCTTTAAGAAGAAGGGCCTGCTTAGCTCACAGAAGGGCAAGATTGCTGGGGAAGGTGTAGCTTATCTCAAATCGGTAAGTCCTGTTACCTTATCTTGCCATTTCGAAGACTAAGCTTCTCTCAAAGCCTATGTGGTGGACTGGTATGATCATCATGATATTGGGTCGGTTTTCCCTAATGATTTGAATACACGGGCCTGAACCGTTTCATTGTATAGGCGAGTTGTGCAACTTTGCCGCATATGCTTTTGTGGAAGCTATTATCGTGGTACGTCCTTCTTCTGCTTAATCTTGTCATCGTCAACTGTGAACTCTGCATGCTTTGTTGTTAGACTCCCATGGGTGCTCTTTCCGTTGTTATCTCCGCGATTCTCTCCCATTTCATCCTGAAAGAGAAGCTTAGTCTGTTTGGATGGATCGGATCTAGTCAATGCATTCTTGGTGCCTCAATCCTGGCTCTGAACGCTCCAAACGAACAGAGTGTGTCCGACATTGCCGGATTCAAGAAGCTATTTTTGGCGCCTGGGTTTTTGTCTTATGGAAGCGTTGTTATCGTGCTCGCCGTTGTCTTGGCTGCATTCGTTGCACCCCGCTGGGGCAAGAAGACCATGTTGCCGTATATTGGTATATGTAGTCTCATTGGTGGGCTGAGCGTCAGCTGTACCCAGGGTCTGGGGGCGTGCATTTTGACGTCAATACGCGGACAGAACCAGGTACGGAGATGATTCTCTCTTGACTCGGTTGGGTTTATGAAATTGAGGGTGTGTTGCGCTTTAGTTTAAAAATTGGTTTATTTACTTTCTCTTGATATTCGTGATCATCACGCTCTGTAAGTTCAGGATATCATCGGTTCGTGTTTCTGTAGGGCTAAATGTTGCTTTCAGTGGTAGAGGTCTACTACTTGAACGTTGCGCTAGCTATGTTCAATACTGGTCAGTGTCCACGTTTGTTCCCGTTCTACTTCGACCCTAAATTATAATAATAGCAATGGGTCCGTTTTTACTCTATCAAGTCCTCTAAAAATTGCTGGCTAACATGCAGATGAAGTTACGCCCACCTATTATGTGACGTGTAAGTTCAGTTGATATCCCAAAAGTCGCACATCTAATCATCTATTATTCTAGTCACGTTTTGCACACTCGTTACCTCGATTGTGAGTTACTCGCTAATTATTCTATCATGGCTAATTGCGACCCCTTGTAGATATTGTATCAAGGCCTTAAAGCCTCTGCTCAAGTAATTGTCACCGTGGTTCTTGCCTTCCTCGTGATATGCACCGGAATAACCATATTGCAAATGTCCAAAGTCGACCCTCGGAAACTTTCAAATGTAAGTGATATCTGTATCGCTTTTCTTCGCTTTGTCACCCTCCATATTATAGGTCGATGACCGAACAACATTGTTACTCGAGGTGGCAAAGCAAGAAGTTGATCCTAAAAGTTCACGAGACATCGAACGTCTCGGTACGATAACTTCTCGCACGTCCCGCAACACATTTGGTAGTAATCGCCAACGTCGTCGCACTTTAAGTACGCAAAGCAGAGCGCCATCTTCGCTTCCTTTGTCATCGAGTCCCCTACAAGATCACGGGCCCGAGTTTGCCCAACCTGCGTCTGTCGATATGTCACCGTTCTATGCGACAGATGAGGAGGGCTATAACAGCGAAGACGAGGCGAGAGCGATTATGGAGAAGACAGAAGAACCTGGAATGGATTCTCTGCGGGGCTCCTTTGGCGCTATTGGGACCTTTATCAGGCTCAGACGAAGAGCCACAGCTTTATCTGAAGCCAGGAGTAGAAGAAGGCCATCTACTAATGCAGATGGCAGGAGCGAGTTTAGCGGTGAAACCGGAGGTCGGTTTAGCGCAGGTTCGGTCAGGCTGAGTGTCAATACCTCTATTACCCGTGAGCCTAATAGTGGGGATGTGGATATTGAAAAGGCGGATTTGGGGCGACAATATTTCGGGAATGCAAGGACTTTCAAGGTGTCAAATACAAGCAAGGAGCCGCCGGTAGTTTCACCCCCATCACTGAGAAGGCCAAATACCTCGCCCGGGCCGACCTCACAGATATCATCCGAGAACGGGACCACAGACTTGCCGCCACCAGTGCCACCACTACCTCGGTCTAGTCACCACGCACATTTTGATGCAAATGGCGTTTCAATAAGATCACTGACGGCACCGACTGCTACATTGCCGGTTACGGCGTCGGAGAAAAATGGCAAAGACGAAAAAGACAAGGGAGATTCGTAGGTAACAAACAGTTTATAACACATTATTTCTGTCTATTCTGCATTTTATATTTCCTGCGTTAACAGTTGCTGGGATCCTTTTACTTAACCTCTCATATATCCACGATTACATTGAATATGATAATGACCAATGTAAAAATGTTCATGCCAAATCTTACTTGTGTGTCCGCCCTTGGAGAAGGTGACGTCATCATCAAATTAAAGGTAAACAAGTTGAAAGATATTCGTGGCCGCAGCATATTCTCCCTTATCAACGCCAAGACGTTGCGATTCATTTCCCCGAACATCCTCCAATTATCTCGACGACGTCGAGGAAGATCACTAGTCATAAACATCATACTACCGATAACAATGTGCCAAAGGTGCAATTCATCCGTATATCTAAATCAGCCTAAATGCATACTTTACAATAGATTGATGGTGATCCAGCGCCCAACTCCAACCGCAGTAGCTCGATTCTATTTCTATTCACAGTGATTCATCAACTTTTTAGCAGGGCGTTCTAGATGGACTCAAGGTGGGTTCATCATCCCAAGCACGCCGCCATTCTGATGCAAGGTCTCGGCGACAGACCTGCTAGTCTACTCCAATTTGAATGCTTCTACATATCGGGGCTTTTTTCATAGTATCAGACGCGTTGAAGAGCTAGTACTATTTCCAAGCAAAACCCCAGGCTCTTCCTCTGGATTATCGCCGGGCCATCTGCGGACAAGGCCCATCAAGAAAGAGACCTCGTCAACAATCCAGCAACTTGGGGGGGACTACTGGAATAGATGAACTCTCGCGGTAGGGGGCGCCCAGGCTGGTCATACCGAATCTCGATATTCACAATCGTGGTGGCTCTCCATTCTATATAGCCCTCCCATTATTCATTCCTCACAGGACCGGTTCTCCCCTTCGTATCAGCGCTCATGACATCATCCCAAGCGTTTTAGCGCACGCGGGAACCACGGCAGTGACATGTTCACTCTCATCTGATCGATAAAAGCCATCATCATATCAGTCCAATTTGCAACTGTATGTCCGCACAAACTGTAACGATGTCGTCATTGTCGTCGTCATTGCCGTTGGCACTACAGTGCTTTGGGATCCGAACACGGACCATTTATCGTTTGTTTATCTTACCTCAAGCCTGAGGCCGTTTCTCAAGTTTATTTCCTATTTGCTCTCACAAAGCCTCGCTTCGAGTGTTTGCTACAGTGGTACCATTCCACGAACCTGTGCTCATAAAGAACGAGCATCCAACTCTGTTTGCTATTCTTTTGCTTCCCGAGTATTAAACTCTTGTCGTGTGCCCGCAACTATTTTTGGTACCATGCCACTCAATTCTGACATCAAGTACAGGTTTGAATAATAAAAAGTGGACTTATGTATTAGCTCAATGTGGACGGAAATCAATAAATTATATGCAGTAAGAGGGAAATGTGACAAAGACAAGAAACAAGATGATGAATGTACTTGCGGATGGCTGCTAATTTGAGTATTGTTCTTGTAAACTAAGATGTAGTGGCTGTAATAAAAGAACAAGTGACGATGTTGAACTGATATCAAATGAACAAGAGATCAAAAGAGTGAGGTAGCAAAGGAGTAGGGAGAATAGTGCGAATGAATAGTATTTTATTACGCCACGGGTCGTAATGTATATTTGGATAAAACTGTCTTGTGTTCATCAAGCTGAAATAACCGCTCTGAGAGTCCAAGTTAACGATATACGCGAGACGAGACGAAAATATCGTTCGTCGTCAACCAAGAAGCGAAGAGGGAGGGGGAAACAAAAAAAGGGCAGAAAAGAGTTCATCTGATGGAAGAGATTGGCTCTGTAAACAATATCCCAGAAGAGGCAAACAAAAGAGAAATACGCAAGAAGTGAGGACGTGTGGAGGGTAATGCTTTTCAATCGGTTCCCAGTCTGCGTTTCCAGCTCGATGGTGGTGGGGGAGTCCGGCCTCTGGCTCTTGCTTCTTCATGAACAAGGTGGTTAAGCGCTCCAACACCATTGCCACTACTGTCAGAAGGTGCTGTCTTTGTTCTTGGTCTCGCTCCTGGCCTTGGTGTGTGTCCTGAAGGCGAAAGAAATTGCGAGCCTGGTTCGGACCTCGGTGGCATATTGGAATGTCCGCCACTGGCACGCATCATAGACGAGCGGTTTCCGCTCGCAGGAGCTGGTCCAAATGACCCGCCATAAACACTACTCGACCCCCATCCACTACCAGTCGGCCCGCCGATGTCGCTCCCACTATATATGCTCCCAGCGTACATAGATCTGGGTCCGGAAGGGAACATCACACCAGGACCCCAGCCTCCACCACCGCCTCCCATCATACTAACGCTGGATCCTCGCTCCCACTCATCTGCTGCAGCAGCCATAGCCTGTTGTGCGACTGCATATTGATATGCTTGTTTCGCCACCATCATTGCCTGTTGGTGCGCTGCAAGGAAATGTGGATCTGTGTTGTGTGGAGGGGGCATCATGAATGGGTGAAGCATAGGTCCTTGATTTGGAGGGAACCACGAAGTGCCGGTCATGTTCATAGGTACCTGCGGAGACTGCATCCCAATTCCTAAACCGTTCATACCCATAAGAGGGTTGAACATGCTCAATCGAGGATCGATACCCATCCCCGCATGTCTTTCGTCTTCGTCATCATCGTTCAACCGAATCGGTTTGTTCATGACATTTCCAAGCTATGAAAGCGGAAGCAAATTAAAAATTTTGACTACTTCGCATGAAACAAACGCACATCTATGGCATTCTTTGCTTCATTTCTTCTTCTCTCCCGTCGTCTAGACTCTTCACTGACCAGACCATTGTCAGTATCCTTCGTCTTATCGTCGTAGCTCGCGATTTTCCTATGACCAATCTTCCTCGCATTCATATTCGTAACCCCCGCGATGCCTGCGGAACCACGACTATCGACACCGGTCCCAAAGCCTGCTTCTCTCCTCCCAGGTCCCATCTCAGATCCGATATCACTCCCATCCCTGGGAGTAACCGGAGCACCTCTCCCGCTGCTCGAATCTCCAATAGAACTGGCAGGACTGTATCTTCTCGTCTCTGAATTCAAGGCAAACGGTTTCAGTGGCATAGGCCTCTTTGTTGGTGAGTCAGGAATCGTAGAAATCAATGTTGGCTGCGGACGCGAAGACGATAGCGCAGGTTTAGGCTTGGAACCAGAAGTAGATGAAGTAGATGCAGAAGTCACTGAATTCGCTGTCGTCGCTACGCTTGTTCTCGTGAAAGGAACTGTAGCAATGTTTTTTTTCGCAGGTAATGACTGTTGGGGTATCACGGAAGTCGAAGGGGATACTTTTTTGTGGGCTGGAATTGAAGAAACAGATGCAGATGTATATTTAGGTATAGATGTGGACGAGGGTGTGGGGGAAGATACAGGTGGCAAGTTCGGAGGTGAGCCTTGTGCGTGTTGGTTAGGAGCAGGATCCACCATACGGATAGTTGGCATTGTCGTTCGGGGTGGCAAAGAAATTGGCCTTTCAGACTCAGACTCAGAAGTCGTTTGAGGGAAATCAAGTGTCACCTTGCCCGGTTCCAGAGATGAAAAAACAGATCGTGCAAAATCAACAGTATTGCGCTTTCGGGAAGGAGAATCAGGTTTAGAGGGAGGTGCTTGAGCTGGCTCTTGCTTCGGGATATTTACTGACTTCTGTTGGGTAGGTGAACTACGGTTGTCTGAAATTGGTGATTCTTGCTGTTGCAAAATAGACGCAGACTGGCTGTACTGGTGTGAAGGACGCGAAGTGACAGCGAACCTTGGAACAGGTGCACGATGGTGAATAGGAGTTGGGATGATGGGATCACTTGTATCGTCCAAACACAGTGAAGTGCGCTTTGGTCGAACCGGTGGTGGCGAATAATCGACTTTTTCGAACGAGGAAAAAGAAGTAGCGCTGGTCCTTCCGGTGACAGAGTTCGGTGTACCGTTTGACGGAGAGGTGAAGAAGCTATCAGGAGACTTTTTTTCAGCACTACTGGCGAGATTATCTAGGGATGTATTCGCACGAGGCCTGGGAGAAGCAGCAGAACGCTTGATTGTCGAAGTGTGTACAAGACTTCCTGTAGACGTTTCACCAAGGCTGAGTTCAGGCAGAGTCATGGAGCGTGGAGGCGTTCCACGACCTTCCAAACTACCCTCTCCCGATTTAGCTCGAGTAGCGGCATCATTCTCCGATACAATGCCTGACGCTCTACCTAATTGGGGCCTCGAACCAATTCCTTGTGCAACTTTGGCTAGCCTATCATTAACGTTCGTCGGCGATAACACCTCTTTCTTAGGTGGAAGTGGATTCCTAGTAATTACAGGAGACGTGGTGGTCGACGAATGGCTAGAGGAGGGCATTTTTAACGAGTTGATATCAATGAGAGGTTTAGGGGGCATTGTCTTATTTGTTGACGTAGACATTGCACTTCCTGGTCTGCGAGCTTGAACAAGGGATGCCAATGGTGCATCTTCATCAGATTGGGAATCTGAACGGGATGACGAAGTATCGCTGTTTGCTGTTGTACGTCTCACAGCTATAAAATGCATTTGTTATATCCAATGATCAATAAATAGCAACACTTACGTTGTGGAGGATCACTTTTTACTCCATCAGTAGCCTGTTTAGAAGCAACAATTGGGGCAGAAATCGAACTGGAGGCTCTTGGTCTAGCGGTAACATTCGAGTTCTGTGCAGACAGCTGCGGAGAAAGAGAAGTAGATGCTCTTGGCCTAACGGGAACATTTGAGTTCTGTGCGGACAACTGCGTAGAAAGCGAAGTAGATGCTCTTGGTCTAGTAGTACCATTCGAGTTCTGTGCAGACGGCTGTGGAGAAATCGAGGGAGGACTGCGTTCAACATGGGCCTTCGGACTCTTCCTCGCCCTCAAAGGGGTGTCGAGACACTGGTCATCAGAATCTAGCTCCTCAGATGAAGTGTCCGACTCTGTTGAAGACGGGATTGCAGGCGTTCGAGATGGTGGCGCAACTCTTGCCTGAGGCTGCTCGGTCAGCAGAGAGGTATTACCCAACCTGGAGTTGATGACTGGTGATGGTTTCGAGATGGGAGAACCCCCGCGCGTAAAATTATCGGCAATGGGGGTAGACCGAGGAGCAGACGGGGTTGGTGAGTTGGCAGCACTTCTCCTCGCTTGCATCTCCCTGAAAGCAGCCACAGATATCCGTTGAGACGACTCTGACGTTATACTATCTCCTCGAGGCCTTGGACGTACAGGTGGAACGGCCGAGGGGGATAGGTCGGATAACGCATTCTCGGTCATGAACGAATCAGTACGCACGTGTCGGAATGATTTGAGGTTAAAGGAAGCTTCTTCCATCTCCTCTCGTGAAGGTGGAGGCGGGGCTTTCGATTTCGTCCGCTCTCGAGCCCATGCAAAGATGTTTCCAGACTTCTTCGACGACGTAACGGGTGTGGCGGCCGGCGTAGTATTGTTATGAGAATCTGACTTGGCATCGGTAACGTTGGGGAGAGAATGAGTAGAGTATGAGCTTGGGGAACCTCCATGGATGCCGAAGATAGCCGACCTAGTAGGGGGAGGACGTATTGAATCAACAGCAGCTTCAGAACGTGTGGTGGGATATGGGCGAGATTGAGGATGCCGAGAAGAGCCCGGCTTTGGTGACGAGGCAAGGATAGACTTCTTCTTGCGAAAAGGGAGCTTGAGTTTGCTCGACGAAGCACCGGCATTCAAGTAGACGGAGTTGGAGGGATTGGGTTGAGGGTTGTACTCTGTTCCTGCCACGGACTCAGCATCAAGGGTGTCGAAGTCAGAGGTTATGGATGGTGCGAGTGGTACATCGTTGTCCGCTTTGCGTTTGTCTTTTTTAGAAGAAAACAGACCACCAAGGATTGCCATAACTGAAAAGGTTCGCATCAGGCGTTAATCGAGGGAAGGAAATGAAGAGCAACCGACCTTGAAGCAAGTCTGTTGTAGGAACGTAAAGGAGTCGTCGCAGAAAATGAACGCAGTAAGTGAACGTAAACGAGGCAGCACAAGCAACACACAAGTTGGTCGTGGTATCAGACCACAAGGCAACGAGATCATGCAGTTGGCGTCGATCGCTTGTGGCCCGGCTGCCGTATGTGTCCTGCACTTCTATTTTCCCCGTCACCTCGGGGTTTTCACTATTCCACCCACTGTCTATTATAACGCCGAGCTGCCTTGTTGATTACAAGGACGACTCGCAGGGGATAGTCCAGCGGAAATACACAACCAGCAAGTCCGGTTATTCTGCGCATCGGCTAAGATCGTCATCACAGTCGTGGAGTCGTCGTGCAGGGACAACTCCAACCTTTTGTCACGCCGGGTCCGAATGTTCTGGAACGCATATTAATGTAAACTATAGGGTCTTTTGGGGCCGTCTTAAATCCAAGAGATAGAAATGAATTTCAAGAGCACACGTCGGAACGGATGCAGTAACAGTGTGTGTTGGATCCCGAGGCCAATTGCGGAAGAGGTAATCTCTATTCAACTGATACCAAGAGTCTTTCTGATCAAGGAGCTCTCAGCCCATCTAATAGAATAGTTCATCGACTTGCTCATTTATTTGTCACCCCACGGAAATCTACATTGGTGACACTCGTACATGAGATGCCGCGGTGTGCTTAAGAATGATGAGCCAGATCTACCATGCACATACATGGTGACAAGCCTACAAACCTCCGGGGTCAGCACCAGCGATGTCACCAGGTCGCATTTCTTCCTACGAACGTTGGCACCCGAAACGATCCATTCATAGAACGATCAATACTTCTGTCCGAACCGTTGATCTATGGCAGATGTGATAGATCATTTAGAAATGGATCGGTCTGGAATAAGAAGACGAAGAAACGTGCCAGCTCCCTAAACTCGCAAGGACGTAAATTTGATAACAATCGCGTATTCTTTGCTGTTAGTGACGGTGGAGATGATAGGTAGTGGCGATTATGGACTCTTGAGAGTTTCCACACAATAATCTGACAGTGGCTGCCGGATATGTGACTTCCGTGTCCCACATAAACACACCATCCAGTTGCTATACTTGATTGCTACAAACACCCACGGCGTCGTATTTAGTTCTACGACTATACTAAACTGTCATGGATGGAGTCCTCGCACAACACCCTCCCGCCGTTAAAGTCGGTGGCCGCCGTTTATCAACGTCAAGACCAAAACATCACCCTCACCAGTACGTCCTTCCCACTTTAAACATCATTATTTATTGAACACATAGGGCAATAGTGAGCCATTGCAGGCAGATAGAGCTGCGGAAGCGGACGAAGAGCCTTCAGACTATCCTCGACCTAATCCGCCAGTTGACCTTGCAAATTCGACGAGAGCTGGCGACCAGGCCGTCGAACAACAACCGGTTCATATTGACCACCAGCATGCCCATTATGATGAAGAGATGTCAAAGAATGAGAAGAAGCAGCATCATTTGCACGAGACAGAAAAGAAACGGAAGGCGGTGAAGGCGGATATCAATCGTCCCACCAGAGATAATATTCCTGCGGTGAGTGGAGGTGGGAGACGGATCGACCAGCCGGCAAGCAGAGGATTCGTCTGACTTGGTCTGACGGGTCCGATATAACGACCGTGTACTGATATATACTATATCCTGTTGTATGAATAGCAGACCATTTACCATTGAGCGGATAGTACGACCGTTGACTGATTTCTGGCTGGCCATCGCTTTATAAGACTGTTGAATTGCTACCGATAAAGTCCGATGCAGAAACATACTTGCAAGTCAGATTCGTCCGCGCTAGTGAGCATCCTGTACGCTCAGTCGTATCCTTCGTGTATGATATTGCACAAGACGTGGGTTCGGAAGTCGTTTCACTCTCATTGATTTAACCTACTACATGTGCCTCAGTATGGTGCTCCCAATCAGCCTACGATCCTGCCTATAACGCATCAAATATTGAAGTGGTATCGAAGGTGCCGGGATTTCAAGATAAATTCGTGGGAATGACTACGCTATATATCGGGTGATTCTTGCAACTGGTTGGTCATGAAAACCTTGACGCTTGGGCACGGCTAATGCTTCCCGAGTACTCTACAAGAACTTCGGAAGGCGCTGCGATCGTGAGAATCAACTGTATAGCTCTCGGTTAGTTGCGGACCCTTGACCACCAACTAAACATCCAAAACATCTGCCAAGTGTAACAAAAACCAAGGCTCCAACGATGTCAAACGATCTTCAGTGGTTGCTCACCCGTGTTCGTCCGCTGTTTCTTACGTCTTCTACCTCCGGCAGTTTGAGGATTGCTAACTCGATTTTGCCTCGTCCTAGAAATCCAACTCGTTTATTGTGAAACGACTTGAGGAGGGACCTATTTTTTCAAAAGAGCCTGTACGCTGCGCAACAACAGTATCTATGAGCTTGGGCGTGTTGACGTTTGCAACAGGGCAACCTTACAAACTTGCACTCGTTCAAATATTCAGGGATTGCAAATGCAAAGGTCAGGGTCAAGTCTTTCCCTTGTCAATCCCAAGGATTAACGTGGTATGTAACAGACAGTTGACATCCGGGAAGGGAAATCTGGTGCAATCCAGATCACCACTAGAAAGCCTAAAGCATCCCCGCAAGCAGTGAGCTCTGCTCGTGCAGTATCGACAATCCGTAACAGGTCAGGTTCTCGGAGATCCCTCGGTGTTACTGCCAAAGTTTTCAAGAAATACTATCGCCCTGACTTGCGACACGTGAGTTCTTTATTTTCTTTGAACTTGTTCTTTCTTTGTTTCGTTGCAATTCGCACCTTCTAGAGCCCGCTGGATCCGAAAATGAAAGTAGGGTGTGGACAAGAGTGCAAGAGTAAATGCGATCTGGCAATACGGGAGCCGATCAAACTCCCATCAGATTTCTCGTCATGTCGCTATCGGATGTCGTTCGGTGCTCATCCGCGACTCTGTCCGACCCTTTGACGATTACATCTTTGCTTCTCTTCTTTTTCTTCTTTCAATTGACCAATGCTGACAATGTGATTTTCGTATTGTACAGGCTGCCCTTGCACGGGTTGCTGCACTGAATGCGTCACAGAAGGAAAAGAAGCCTTCCCCGCCGAAGAAAGCACGAGGAAAGAAGGTGCTGTTGACGGCCACAACGACAGATTAGCTTTCCCATGGTTGTTGCTATGACCATTGCGTGTGTATTGTATCACCCACGCTATTCATGTTTATTAAGTATGCACGTGATCATTTCCCCAATGTCACACAATGCCGAGGTGACGCTGATTAACGCCATGATATCGATAAGTATTTAAACTGGGAGTTTCAAAGGCTGTGTCTTTCACTCCTTCATCTCCACCACATATCACCTTCACCATCACTAATAGCAAAGTACACACAATGACTGTCAAAGAGATCAGCTCCTTGGACGAGTTTAGGCAAATCGCACGTTTTTCTCTTCTTATGCTAGACAGACCTGTTTCTGAATTATCATCTGCATATGCCACAGATCAACGGTGACAGAGTGGCAGTTTTTGACTTCTGGGCAACATGGTGTGGCCCGTGCAGAGTCATCAGTCCCATCTTTGAAACCTTTTCCACCAAAGCTGAATTCGAGAACGCCGATTTTTACAAAGTCGATGTCGATGCAGCCGGCGATATTGCTCAAGAAGTCGGGATCCGTGCTGTGCGTGGTCGCGTTTAATCTGTGTGACAAAGATGTATTGATCGTTATATGACCTCGTTTTAGATGCCAACGTTCATAGCGTTCAGGAAAGGAGATCGACTTGGTGACCTCGTTGGTGCTAACCCCGGAGGCTTGCAGGTTCGTCGTCGTCTTCATTATCACTTGACGCTACTGACCTATAGTGTATATGATAAGACTCTACTTGCCGTGCACGCCGCATAACTTTTACTCGTGTCATCATCAATGCGCATCGTTAAAAGAACGTCGCGACATGTACTTCTAGATCGAACGTAGCCTATGATAGATTTCGTATTCCACCCCATTTCCGTCGCGGTGTGGCAAATAAATGAGAATCTCGATGGTGCATTATATCAGATACTGAGCCCCTGCAGAAGTCTTGGGATCGATGAATAGAGATTACCTCGGACGCAATAGGGAAGCACATTGTAAACGTGCTGCATCCGTCCCGATATGTGCTCCTGCAATCCATCTCATCTCGCATTCAAAACGGCATTAGAAGTCCCTATTGTAGTTTATCTCGACAAGTTTTGGCTCACTTATGCTTCGGCGTCAGATTGAAACTTGAATTAGGAAGTGAACTAGATATGTAATACGGTATATGGTAATTGATTCTACTTGTCGTTATCGTTAGTCCATTGAATTGCTGTCAGGGAAGTGGGTAGATAGTCGGATAGTGGTAGTGTAGTTGTTGTTCAAGGGGCGCCCGCGTCGTTCAACAATCCCCTCTGAGACGGAGCGCGCCCAGGAGGTGTGTAGTGATCTGTCAAGTGTCCCACCATCTTTCGATTGCGATCTCTATGCCGAACCCATTCCTGACGAAGCGCTCACTGGGAGCTTCCTATCGGATAGTATGCTTCCAAGATCTTAGGGATCACATTGAACACGTTTTGTTTGTCTGGTTATGTTGTCACGGAGCCATGTGACTGCGTGATGTTATTGTCCGCGAACAACTAGTCACTGCGCTACTTCGTGGTCATGAGACTCTCTCATCTCTTCTTGACAGCAACCTGGCTCGTGCTTTCTGTATCTGCCAACACAGAGATCGTGAACATCCGAGCTTCAGAGCATCCGAAATCCACACTAATTGCCAGCGAGATCGCCCGCTCATGGCCTGCTCTTGAGGCCTCCCTAAATGAAAGACGTTGGGAAGTTCTTCCCGCGGCCTTGCATACTCCACCATCCCTTGTTTGCAAAGATAATCTATGGCATGACTGTCCGCACGATCTGTGGCTAGTCTTCAACCTCGACGATCCTCAGTGGACGCAATTCTCAAAATTCACTTTTCGGATATCTTGGCCTGCTTCCGTGCGTTAAATCCTCTGTGATCCTTTGGTGAATCCACTGAAACGATATCAAGTCACCTACAGATTTTCACATACACATATACACCCCTTCTCAACTCGATCCCTTGCTTGATATTTCGACAAATGTCACATTCCTTCCTTCTAACAAGCGCACAAGAAACCTATACGCAAAAATCCGTCTAATTGATACCGGGGTCCCTACACCTTCAAGTCACCCTCCGTCCACCCGGAATGTAGCCTTCATAGCAATCCTGGAACCGTTGTATGTTGGCCTCATACCCCAGAGTCTTGTCCCCACCATCTTATTCTTGATCCCTGTGATACTATTTTCCGGGTTCTTTGTATTCCCAAGGATTATGGCGTATCTAGAAGGAATCGTCCAAGTTGCAAGAAAGGAAGTCGGCGCTCGGAAGGATTGAATCTCCTGGATCACAACTACATGGGGTTCTATTCCCCTCCAACAACACGTTTTATGCAGAGGTACGAACCTTATCCCAAGTCGGGTCAATCTAACTAGAATACTCACGCTCCCAGGTTCCTGTTGTAAAACAAGATCCGATTAATGTGAATAACAGAACCTCGGGGTTGGTCCATCCGCTCGCACTCATTGCTCGTTATTCAAAAAACTTACCCATCTTGGAGTTCCCGGAACCTGATCTTTGCGCGCGAAATTTCTCTGGTCTTCGAGAACAATGTGATGAGATAGCGGTCCTTGGGATTTTTGTTCTTAACATGATGTGAACCGACTTCGGGCCGGAGAATACATTGTTGATCACCTATTCAATAGCAGACTCTTGGAGTTATCAACAAGCTAGCGCCAGGTGCAGTACTAGATAACATACATTACGACCAATCTATGTTCCGCTTCTATCCGGAGTGATCAGGAGGCGATAACCAAAGTTTTCCCGCGTTTCTCTCAACATTGGGTGAGCTTAAGAAAAAAGTGATTGGTATGTATTATAATGATCTTCACAAACAACAGTTTAAATAGAGAATACTAGTTAGTCGGATAAGATACAACAGGTGCACACTCATCTGGCTTACAGTCGGGACAAAAGCAAAGACCACGTATTCTGACGATCCCTAATCAAGCTCTTCAAGGGACGGTGTGCCATTTGTCAAGCCCACTTCGCCAACACCCCGTCAATAACATCCCAAGTGCTCCCTTTCGTCGTCCAGATCTCGTACTGCGGATCAGTCTTTCCCCATATGCCAGCGCTCCATTCTTTACCCAATGTCAAGGAAGCGAGAGCGACTTCAGTAGCGTTGTACGCAGTCCCATTCGCCTTGACCCCAACGAGGTACTTGACAAACATCGACCACCGAGGAAGGTAATACCCTCCAACGAGCCCAGCCCATTGCTTGGAAGCATAATCGTTGATCTCTCCATCAGGTCCCCAGAGCGTGATCTGATTCCGTGCATTGTATTCCAAATACTGAGCATAAGAGTCGTTGTGTCCTGCCCAAGATTTGGCATCCTTGATCCAGTTTGCCACAAGGAAGTTGGGGCTCGTGAACAGAAGCGCATCAATATCGGTCAAGAGCGACAGCAGTACTTTTCCGGCGATTTCAACGTTAACCGGTGTGGAGGTGGAGGAATTGTATACCGCCAATAGATTTTCATAGGCGTCTATAAACCGATTCGCCATGAGTTGCCGTCCAACATCAACAATGTCGTATGCGTATTCCGGCACTTGGCGCAACTCGGGATTTTGTTTTCCTGCTTCAACTAAAAGTTGTAGTGCTGGTATAATCGTGGTGTCTGTATCATAAAAGATTAGGGTCGGGTGGTGTCCGGTTCGGTTGACCAAGCCAGTGGTGGCAGGAGACAACTCGAATATACTTTTGGTAGCTGCAAGAGAATTCGGATCTCTGTTATTATACACGCTAGCCCGGAGAATATCCCATGCCTTGAGGACCGAAGCAGGTAATGAGGAAACGGGGTATCTGCGTTTAACCCATGATGCGACGTATGATGGAACATCGATCGAGGCAGAGGACCAGGCCTGATCTAGAAGAATATTGTACACGATCTCATTCCCTTCCTGACCTTCCATAGTCAATCCAACTCCTTTCATCGAACTGGAAGCTTTCATGGCAGCAAGTGGATCCGTTGTCAGGACTTCCAAGTTTCCCTCAAAACCCATGTTACCTCCGTAATCATGCAGCTCGCACCAAATCCAGTTTTTCCCAAAGTATGAAGATGTCCGGTTCCACTGGGGTTGAGCCTCACTATAAAGATCGAGGATGATCATGCGAGAGGTGTCGTTAACCCCTCCCAGATAAGCTGCGATACGATCATTCGTCCAGAAAGCCCCAGAGGAGAAGAATAACCAGCCCTGCATGACCCAAATAGCATCCGGATCAGCAGCTATGAGACTGTTGTAGGTATTCAACGTGACGTTATGCAAGTATCCTAGATCTCCACTGAATGGGTTGTTTTCATTGTATTGGTCCAATGTATAGATATGAGAAACGTTGGCGCCATAGGCCTTCTGTTGTTTGGTGATAAACGATTTTTGCAGAGTTCCAAAAAGGTCATCGAAAGGCTCCAAGAAGGAAACGTTGGTATAACGAGTCGGGAAGCCGCTCCATTGGCCGCCATCAACAATGGAGGCGTTTGGATATAAAGTAGCAAGGGCTCGAGGAACGAAGCCAGTAAAGGAGGGAAGAACCGGAGTCATTCCCAAGTCAGACAACCGTTGCACAATTTGTTTCGAAAGAGCGAATTGGTCACTGATCCACTGCATGGGGAGGTCCCCGTCAAAACTTCCTTGCAGATTCCCAAACCTGTTCCAAGCTTGGAACGCAGGGCCAGATAAGTACGTCGCAATATCAGCGTCGGTGAGACCGGCTTCTCTGAAAACCTGGACGAGAATGTACTCGTTGCCATTCCAAGCAAGAGGGAGGTTGACACCACGAAGGGCGAGCCAGTCGAGAAGCAATGACCACTGCTCAAAAGTCCAGAATGTGGTGGTATAACTGAAAGTGACTGTGTTGAAATAGTACCGGTGGGGAACAATGACGGTCCGATTTATGGGTGAACCAACTGAAGGCAGGGATTTTGGGAGTTGATTCAAGCGTGATCCAGTCCACCAAATATCGACGCCAACAAACTCCGTAAGGTATCTGAAGATGACATCCGTATGAGTTCTAAACGTCCGAGTTGATGGATTAGCAGCTCACGTGTAAAGCCCACGACTGCAAGCGCTGATAGTGGTACATTGTATATCGATCCCCTCATGGATCTTCTTCGAATCACTCAAAACAAAGCTTTCGACGGGACTGTCCACGAGTTCGAATGAAAAAGAACCAGCGTGGCGAGGGAGACGACGGTGTACCAAGGCCCTGACTCCATCCAAGGAAGGGGTGTGTGCGGAAACGAGTGTAGTAGCCACTTGAAGTGCAAGCGCTATCGCCGAGCATAGAACCAGCATGTTGTGAGGCGGGGGATGGTCGTGGTGGGGAACACGGTGCGAGGCAATCACGTCGCCATCACGTTAGGTACGCTCGGATGGTAGACTCTGCTACTATGATGTAGTAGCGCTGAGAATGTGCTGAGACGTTCCAGGCCCCACATTGGCACATGATGCATGGTCGATCTTCCATTGGCGCCTCTTGCAAACGTTGCAGTCTTGGAAATAAAAACGTGTGTATTGTCAGGTCATTCCGGCTCTCATCCGTTCCTTGTAGACACTGTTGAGTTATTTTCGCAGTATTACTAGTACAGTCTGCATTCCTAAATAGGCTATCTATTACATGAGCAGATTTTGTAGTTATGGTTTCATCCCTGTATCTTTTTTCTCTACTTGTTTGTCGGCGAGCTCAATGACAAACAATTAACTCATTCGTTGTTGACTATCGCAACTAGTAGAACTTCAACAGACACTCCATACGTTCATCTTTTTTCCGGAACATGGATATTGCTCCTCCTGCTGAAGAATGAATACAAACTAGGGACAAGTGATACATGTCCTTGTCAACGTCCTTGAGTCTTCTCTAGTAACTCGCTCAGTTTTCCTGCTGCAGCTCCTTGCATATATCCATCGTTTCCGTTGTTATTTCCCGCCACTGGCTTGCTCCCAACCAAGTGTACCTGGCCTGAAGAGGCACTCCCGTTTGGTTCCTTATCACCTAAGACTAGCGAGAATCTCTGCGACTTCCCTTCACCGGTTACATTCGGTCTCGCAGTTACTGGGGTGGTTTGTAAACCCAGGGCAGGCATCGAGAACCGCTTCTGCCTTCTCGCAGTATCCTCCTTCCGACGCAGGGCCGGTGAACCTCTGTTAAACGACGACGGCGGTGAAGTTGCAACCTCTCGGGGTTGTCTTCTTGAGAAACCTGCACTTGACGGTGAATCTACCTCATCACTACTGTCCGCTAGATCCGAAAATGTCTGTAGTGATCCAGGCACATCTACACCAAAAGCACTGTCACTAGGGTAATTGCTGCCGAGTTCGGATCCCTGAGATCCTTTGTTTTCAAAGTCTTCCAGAATCTGATGATAGCTCCGTGGTCTGGATGCAGGCTTGATGCGGATGCGAGGGGAAGCACTACTACTACTCTCTTGAGGAGTCCCATCCTGATCGTCATCATCATGGTCTTCTATTCGAGTAAGCTCTCTTTTCGGACTTTCAAGATCTATGGTCATAAGGAATGACGGTGCCGCGGGGAGTGCTGGCTCCGAATTACTGAAAGCACTACCCCGTATCGACTTCCATGATGGAAACGATAATGTGGGAACCGCAGAGTAATGCGTATTTGAGCACTCCTCGACTGGTGAAACATCCATCAACGGGAAAACAGCCTCGTAACATGCATCGCACGCCCTTGCTGGCTTATGTGATCGTCCTGCTTTGCCATTTTCATCTGAAATGAAGAAAGTCTTTCCAGAGCCCACCAGCGTCAGTAAGACAGATCTCTGATAAGCGAAACAGATTGACCTTTCCGGAGCAGCTGGCACAAACGCATCTCCCGCATAGTCTACAATGATGCCTTCTTCGTCTCCACCCGAATGAACGACCGCATCTCATACAATTTTCTGTCTTACTATCTGGTACCCAAATTGCCGGTAAAAAGTGATCCACCTTTCCTCTTTTCGGCCTGGTATTGACTTCTTCGGGCAGGTGGGGCAAAGCTTGGAGTGTCCTCCGCAGGTGATTTGTGGACGAAGAGGACGTAAGAGTTGAGTTCGGGTTCATGGCATTGAGTGATACAAAGAGGGATTCTTTAGCGTCTCGAACAGCCTCTACCCAATCGTTGCGTTCCTTCTCGCTCTCTACAGATACAGATAACATGAACCAGATGATACAGACTCAAGCACTTGAATTGAACCCACCAGCGTACGCGGCAAAAGATATTTGTGGGCTGAGCAACTCGAATCGATATTGCTCTTCTGACTCGAGTGAGGGAGGGATGACAACCTCTACGTCAATAAGGGCAATGTGCCCTTTGTAATGCCATTTCTCTTCGCTGCCATTGCTCGCTTGCCTCTGCTTCTTAATAGGACTGGAGGGCAAACTAGATTTGGACTTCGAGCGAAAAGGTGACGAGGGTCCGTGCGACTTTGACTCGGACAATTCAACATCGCTCTTGGTCCTCGTTCGTATTAACGAAGTCCTACCTGGACTTCCACTGAGAGACCATCTATCAGAAAGTAATTCGCTGCCAATCTTATCGCCATTAGACAACCACATAATGCAATCCGAGAAAAGGAAAAATTCCCGTTCTCGAGGAGTAGAACCTTCGACTTGTAGAAGAGAACCTCGTTTTAGGAAGCTTCGGCCGGGACTAATCAGTTGGAAGGGGAGATTTTGAGTACTGCGTTGAATGGCAAGGAGAGAAAGAGTTTGTGCATGAGTGTGTAGAGACGTATTTAATGATAAAGTTACTAAGAATATGAGTTTAGTTTGTGAGGATATCGGAGCCGAAGCACTCACTTTTAGAAACGAGAGCATGAACGGAAATCAAGTGAGCGTGTTCTGGGTCTTCGGGATTCGTACAACCGATCAGATCCTTGAGGAGCAAGAGGTATCGGGGGCATCGTTGAACAACTGTCAGAAGCCAATCTCGAAGTTTGAGTTTTCCGCATTTGGGGTCAGCCTCCTGCTTCTTGATAAATGATGCGAAATCTGGTTTGGAAGAAAGAAGAGTCGCATATGATGACAGTGCTGTGTCAAAGGATGAAACGAAAGGATTATATAACGAAAGGTAGGGGAAATGAGACTTCAATATTGGGGATAAGGGAGGCGGGGGTTCGTGCGTGCTTGTTGAGGACAACACTTGAAGATGAGTTGACAAGGATGAGAAGAAAGAACGATGCAAGTTCCATATGTCAATAAAATTAGAAAATACAGATGTGAGCTCGGTCCGATCGAGCAGTTGGTTTGGGGTATCGAGGGAATCGATGATTTGAGTGAGAAAATGCTTGATAGCACCGACCATAAGTATGTTGCCCTTTTGTCAAAACGACGGCAGACACACCGAGTATATGAGCTCCAGCCCATCGACATAAGATCGTTCAGTTTCGTAAAATTCGTTAATGACTCGTCGACGCTTGGCGTCTTTAGGATCGTTCAACGGTTTTCTCCTGTCGCTCTTTTTGGATATATCAAAAGATGATGGCCTTGTGAAACGCCTGGGTTTTCCTGCTGATGGAATGACGTCGTGGCTACTGCCCTCTTCAGGGAATGAATCGAATGAAGCCACGCTGATTATGGATTGTCTATTCAGTGCACTGGGAGCTGATGGAAGAGATATCCGACGAAAAGGAAGATATGTTGGGCGGACATGGGCGACGGATGTTTGGTTTTGCTCCACTGAAGGAAAGTTGACGGAAGAGGAGCCAACTGGCAAAGGGGTCAACGACCTAGATTGTAGCAGGAGAACGACATGTAACACTGACCAAGCGACGACATCCTGTGTCCCCTCAGGATCTTGTACTAGTAGTTCCCGTTTTTGCGAAGTTGTGTCTAATTATCACATCGGCCTTCACCGGTGACCGGAGTTTGTTTCCACACCTGCTCATCCTTCCGTCAACTTCCACGTTGATCATAGCTGTAAAATCATTTCATATCACCAGTCTCTACAGGAAAGACTCTTAGGCGAATGAAATCCTATGCTCCGACAGATTGAAAGCCTCAAAATTCAAATTCAAAAGTCCTTATCGAATGCCAGAGACTCGGAGTAAGATTGTAGCAATAACTCCACGGCCCGAGCCGGAGCCGGGACAGCTTGGGTAGTGTATTTGAAACGGATGGATACCACTGGGCCTCGCTATTACCACTGATGGCTAGCCAACCGTTCCAACTGCGCTGGGGAATCATCTCTACAGGAAGGATCGCGAGCGAATTTGTCAAAGTACGTCTGTTTATTGCTTATTGTCCTTATCGTAATGTGTCTCACACACTCACTAGGATTTGATCCTGGATCCAAAAACGTACGACCTACGCATATGCTCTGTACCGCATGGAACCTTACCAACCTAACATGATCACAGCCGCAATACACACGATGTTATACACAAAGTCGTTGCTGTCGGTTCTCGCGATGTAGGCAAAGCTCAGGAGTTTGTCAATACTTATGGAGGCGGCGATACATCCATCAAGGCCTATGGTACATACGAAGAAGTCTACGCAAACAAGGTTATTGACTAAATTTCACTCTGACATACCTGTATCCTGTTTTAC
>QGOD01002492.1:11750-22782 GCA_003313065.1 Sarcodon sp. MG97 | reverse complement strand
TTTGGCATTAGCATACAAACCATTGGCCCGGAGTCTCCAGAAAACTTCCTTAACGTGTTCTCGATGTTCTTCTAGAGAGTCTGAATAAATGAGGATATCATCAAGGTAAACAACAACGTTAATATCAAGGAGATCTCCAAAGACATCGTTCATGAACCGTTGGAATGCCGCGGGGGAGTTAGTAAGTCTGAACGGCATTACAAGCCATTCAAACGAACCATACCAAGTGCGGAATGCCGTCTTCCATTCATCACCTTCAGCGATTCTAACAAGATGGTAAGCGTGGCGTAAGTCTATCTTTGAGTAAATACAGGCTTTCCGTGGAGCATCTAAGAGATCAGTGACTAGAGGGAGAGGATAACGATCTTTCTTAGTGATTTTGTTGAGCCCACGGAAGTCCACGCATAAATGAAGACTACCATCTTTCTTCTTAACGAAGAGAATCGGAGCACCGAAGGGAGATTTGGAAGGACGAATAAAGCCGATGGAAAGGTGTTCGTCAAGGAAGGCGCAGATGGAAACGAGCTCTGAAGGGGAGAGAGAGTACATGCGACTAGGAGGGGGTGTAGTACCTTCTTCCAGCTCGATCCGGAGATCATAAGGATGATGTGGAGCAAGTGTATCTGCCTTCTTCTTGCTAAACACATCAGCATATTCGTGATAATCGATGGGAACCATAGATAAATCCATGGGTTCCACAGGAGAAGAGGATTTCCCGTAGACTTCACTGAGCATAATCTGAAAAATACTTGAACCGGGTAGGTTAGCGTCATGTAGATAAGCTGCAGCGTTGACTAGAGAAATTTGGGGACTAGATGGACGGAGGTCCGATGGAACGGACAGGGGTTCCAGAGGTGAAACGGGGTTTGGATCTCGCAGCAAGGCTGCTTCACCGGAGGGTGTCGATGGTGCTGGACCTCTATGATTATGAGTTTGGAACGTAATTTGGTTTAGTGCCCAGTCAATCAACGGATTGTGTTGGCTTAACTAGTTGTATCCTAGAACTGCAGAACAGGAAGAGTCGAGCGGGGTAACATAAAATGTTAAGACAAAATTTTCGCCAGAGGAAAAGGAAACCGGAAAAGTGGCTGTCTGAGTAATTGTAGTACTACTAGAACCATCAAATAAACGGAGAAACAGAAGAGGTCGAAATATTATTTCTTTGAACAAAACTAGAATCTACAAAACAATGAGAAGAACCGGAGTCTACAAGAGTGCGCATATTCGAAACTACATTAGGAATTGTCAAGGAAACAAAAAGAGAATTCGAGGAAGAAAGAGCGGAAGCATTGAGACGGATTTCTTCTACGCGGTCCAGGTCAACGCAACTCCCAGTGCCGGTAGGTGATTCCTGAGAGCTGCTGACTATTTTTTTGAGTCTGCGGAGGAATCCTTAGAGGGGTCCTTGGAGTCGGCCTTCGACTCAACGGTAGCCACATGAGCGTTAGTGGAAGCCTTGGAACAATCCTTGGTGACATGCCCGGATTTTCCGCAATAGAGGCAGAGGCCTTCCTTAATGCGTCGTTTGTGTTCGTCATTCGTTAGCTTACCATTCTTGCCGAGCTTACCAGCAAGTTCAGCCTTGGCCTTGTCCTTGGAAGAGGAGGAGGAGGAATTGGAGGGTTTAGAGGAGGAGGAGTGCGCGGGTTTTTCCGGACGAGAGGAGGAGTTGGAGGTCGGCTTATCGGAGTCCTTTGAAGATTTCTGGGAGGACTGCTTAGATGAAGAAGCGCGAGCCTCTTGGTTAGTCTCTTCTTTCATCATCCAGTAAATGTCGTCCGCATCTTGTGCCTTTAAACGGAGTTCCGGAAGTCTAGTGGGTTTACCACCTCGCAGAACTTCTGTCCAAAGACGGAGTGGAAGTCCACGGTAGTATCGTGCGGTGAGAGCCGACTCATTCCAGTCAACTCGAGACGCTAACTTCCAAAACTCGACGTTATACTTGACGATGCGGGAATTTTCCTTCATCGAAATTTCTGTGAGAGCCTTTTCAGCATCTCTGACAGGATCATGCGGACCAAAATTGCCTTCGAGTTCACTGATGAAAGCGGTAAAGTCCCACATCCAGGAAGCAGAGTTGGACTGGTCCATTAGTTCCGGTTCGAACCAGCTGAGGGCAGCGCCTTTCAAGTAAGAGATTATGAAGAGGATTCTCTTCTCGTCAGAGGCGAAGACCTTGGGTTGGTCATGGAAGTGGAGGTTGCAGGAGACTAGGAAGTCCCGGAGTTTCCGAGGGTCAGATCCATCGAAGGTATCAGGATCTCTGATCTTGACTCTGGAGTCCTTGGGATCAGAAGGTTTATTGATTTTTTTGATGCTGCATGATAGCTGGAATAGAGCGTCAGCCAGCTGAACGTTCTGATCGTTAGAGGTATCGGAGTCCTCAGAATCATTGGAATCGTTGTCGGATCCTGGGTCACTAGGAGGAGGAGGAGGAGGATCCTGATTGGCATGCATGGGAGGGTTGGAGGGGCGATCGCTAGGAGGCCCAGATCTACGAGAATGATGCGAAGACGGAATTGGAGGAGTGGGATCCTTTGGAGCATCGTCTTCGTATTCAAGTAAGGTGTACCTCGCTGTGGGTTCTGAGGGAAGTCTGGGGGGATCCAAAACTTCTGTGATGCGAGCTTCCAAGCTAGCACTGATGGAGTCGCGAGTATCTATGTTGGCAAAGATGTTGGATGGTTGTGAAGTGGTTCCAAATGTGGAAGCTGGATATGTGGAGACCACAGAGGAGCGACGAATCACTCTCAGCATGTCCTGCTTGGTTTTGGATCAGGTACGAGTCATAGAGTGTACGAGCGGAGGATGACCAGAGAGAAGGAGTGAGGTCCTATTGATCAAGTGCAACCTGATCAACAATGGCTAGAATAAGACGTGAGAAGTGTGAGTTCGAATATACTGTTAAAGATTGAATCTCTAGTATGGAAGGAACTCCAAAGGAATTCCTATATGAGCGGAACTTGGCTTCAGCTTATAAGAAACTGTGCCCTTCACCACGTCTCGTTGTTCCGATTTCAAGTCACAACTTAAGAAACAGATAGGAGTGTTGGGAGAGAGAAGGGGTATAGCATGACAACGACTGGACAGATTTTCATAATCTAGGCAACAATTTGAAGTTTCTCAGTATGAATAGTAAATTCCTGAAGAAAGCAAAGACTTACATCAGGAAACTGGGGAGGCGCTGGCATAACCAGTTGGAGTTGATAATTAGTCAGCAGATAGCCAGCAGATGGCAATAGCATATCTAGCTTTATCTACATTTATAATTACACACAATAATTATAGTGATTGATTATTTCTTCTAATAATTATAATATATAGATGATGTATTATAAGGGGCTATAGCAGACCTGCAAGTATTATATGTTGTTCAACAGGCTTACAAATGATAGTCCAAGCTTTATCTAGCTTTATCTACAAATATAATTATTGTAATATATGATCATTTTTTCTAAGAATTGCAGAGTATAGATCATTTATTACAAGGAATTATATTAGACTTGGAATTCATACTTCTTTGAGGCTATTTTGACTATAAGTATTATAAAAATATTCTTGTGCCATATAAAAACTAGATTAAATATAGGTTATTATAATATGTACTCCACTAAGTCTACTTATGGTCCAGACACTAACATGCCCAGATGGCTCAGTGGCTAAGATGTGTGATGCATGTGAGAAATACTTGAGATAAATCTGAGAGTTTAAACTCCAGTGAGAGCAAATGAAAACTAAGTGTGAAATATAAAATATAATTAGAAAATATAAGAAATAAGAAATGAGAAATGCAATAGGCTGTGCTAGAAGAGGAAATACAGTGAATTTTGACTTTATTTATATAATTATTTCTTTTCCAGAGTCACCATACTTATACATCTGGTAATGTCTTATAATGTCTGGTAATATCTGGCAACTCTAATGTGACTTGCCATTTCATTCAAGTCTTATATACTTTGTAATTTCTATAAACTGTACTGTGCTAGATCTACAATTACCAGACCATGTATCAGAATTATGTATATTATTCTTATTATTTACCTTATAATTATTTATAATTCTTTGTCATTTCAACCTAGGTTTTCTGATGTACATGCTGTGGATCCTGAGATATCGCATCAACAACTACATAAGCACCCAGAACAGCACCAGCTGTATTGCAAATGATATGCAAAAGCGAAAAATTGATGGTAGGAGATGATAGAGTGTCGAAATGGGTGAAGATGAGCTAAAAATTATGAAAATCCGCTGGGAATTGATGGAGATACAAGAGAAATAGTGGGGGGGGATGAAAATTTGCGATTTTGATTGGAGAAAGGTCCGGCCTGTCTGGTGAATGACACTGAAGGATATTTTCCAGTGCTCAGCACTAGCAAATAGTGAGATTACCTCAACTCTCCATGGTGCAACCACAGAGACTGAGGTAAGGAATTACCAAAGTTGCGACTCAAACATAAGGTGTGGGCTGATAGAAAACAAAATCTGGCAATATCAAGCGATCATAAATGATGCCTAAGATGTTAACCCAAGTATTTGATTGGGAGATTGCTATAGTTCAGCAGCGATCAGGGGGGAGACTTGTACTAGAAATTGAGCAGGATAGCTACTAATTGCTGGTGACCACTGCCAATTGTCAATGATCGCTGCCGATCATAAGTGCTCACAGCAGATTGGCAGTGTTTGCAAAGGATCGGTCTATTTTTTGCTTTAGATTTATGCATTTCTGATTTTTGTCTAGAAAAGCCCTTCATACCTTCTTCGATCAAGCTTTCTGTGACTTCTTTTTCTTCTTCTTTTTCTTCGGCTGTTAAAATTAATGGAACTGAAGGATTGTTAGGGACGTCTCAGAATTGGTCTCCAAAGTTGTCCAATGACTTAGGATGAACTTGTAGGAGGGCAAGTGTAGAGGTGAGAGGAAAACCAAATTCAAGTTGGAGGACTACTAGAGAGAATACAGCGATTTATATACAATTTGAGAAACCCTAAACCCTAAGAAAAGAGGGTAGCATCGAGATAAAGGAGAGGTAAGGGTGAGGATATCAAACAGGGTAAGAAAAGAGTGACAATGAGGTGGAAGGGAGGTTCTGAAACAGGGTTAGAAAACTTGTAATACAAAAGGAAGGAAAATCGGAAGAATTCTAGAAATATTCCCTAATGGAGAAATCATCCATAACGTAAGGTTCCCATGATTACGAAAGATGGCGATCGATATCGATGGACATATGATGAGATGAAGTTTTGTACTCTGTTCATGAGTGACATGTAAGATCCATGTGAGGTTCACGTGATGAGTGTCTGGATATGTCAATTCTGAACCGAAGGATGGGTAAAGGTCAAAATCCTAACAAGGATATGTTGGAGATGGAGGTTTTGTTGATAAAGGAATAGGAGATGGATGAGAAGAAATAGAGCTAGGAATAGAGATTGTCATAGGAATCAATTTAGGAGTAGCTTTGGAGATAATTGGTGAATGATCTGGAATTATCATGACTTCTTCAGATTGAATTGGTATGGAAATTATATCTCTTTCAATAGAAATTGATTTCGAATCTGGCCAATATATATGGCATCCTTTTGATTATGAGTCAAATCCAACAAATTGACCTTTGTACTTTAACTGACCTGGATGAGTAAGTTTTACCCAAACTTGCAATCCCCAAGATTTGACATTTTTGAGATTTGGAGGTTTACCATATCTAGCTTGATATGGTGTTGAATGATCGAGATGTTTTGTTATAGTGCGATTTTAAATCCACATAGCATGTACAGCTGCTTCTGCCTAAAGAAATTTTGGCAATCCAGATTTAATGAGCATCGCTCAAACTTGCAAAGCGATTATACTGTTATATCGTTTAGTGATCCCATTGGATGCTGGCAAATTATGAATGGTAAGTAATCTATGAGTACCTCAAGACTTGAGATATTCATCAAATTCTTTGCTCATATATTCTCCTCCTCAATCTGTTTGAAGAGCCTTGATTCTCTTGTGATTTTGAGTTTCGATCAAGCTATCCAGATCTTGAAAGTTTTTTATCATCTGACTTTTACTTTTCATCAGCTTTAACAAGCCCCATCTCATACCTTGATTGATAAAAGTACTCCAATATCTATTTCCTCCTAATGACATGGTTTGAGTTGGTCTCCAAACATCTGAATAGAAGACATCTCTGAATGTTAAATTGACTTGTTGTCAGAATAAACGAATGTATGGGCCCTAGTTGATCAGAGTATTGTCATGACAGAGGATGAGGTTACATCATGAGCAGTAATGGTGATAAGGCTTGGTGCTATGGGTAGCAAAGTGGTGGTGTAACTACACAATTAGTCTCTATTTATACTCCTAAGATAGTGCACAGACCATGTGCATATGATTACTTTGTTTGGCGAAGCTTGCCAACCAAATAATGACTAATCTGAATTCTGACACTTGTTCTCATTCTTTTGGGAATGGTGCACATTTAATCTTCACCTGCACACAAACTTTGCAAAATTTCTCAGAATTATCTGTTAATTTTATTCTAGTTATTTTGCCTTCCTTCACCAGCTTTGAAAGTGTGGCTGAAGAAATGTGTACTATAGATCAATGAAAATCATGCAATGACATTGCTGCTAAAGTACTAGAACTCTGATCAATAATAGAAGCTTCTTGATCGAATTGCCAGATTCCACTAACTTGGGAAATTTGACTGATTGTTTGATTCTTCTTTTGATCAAGTAGTTTGAGCTTCCCATTCTTGATCAAAGTCGAATAGCCTCCTTTATCTGCTTTACTAAGTAAGATAAGTGTGAAAGTGATATCTGGTGAATATAGAATATTTCACAATTTGATCTGAGTGGATGACTTACTATTTGGAATGGAGATCACCATATCTCCTTTTCCAGTCACTTGAAGAGTGCAATTATTGGCTATCGATATCGAATGGAGTGAAATAGATTTAAAATTTGTGAGAGCATCAAAATTTGACAAAATATGATTGCTTGCACTGCTATTGAAAACAAAAGTTTGTTTTGTAACTTCTTTCATTTTCTTCAGCAATGCCATAAAAGTATAAGAAGAGTCATTAGATTCATTTTCTGAGATTTCTTCAATCTGCGCAGACTTTGCTTGCATCAATTTATCTCCCCCTTTTTTATATATCTGCTGTCAAGGTCCTTGACCTTCTTTTTCTTGTCTTTTTCTTGTACTTCCTCCCTAGCTTTAATCTCATCTGGTGTCACTGTCAGCACTAGTGATAGAATACGAGGATGAATAGCTTGATCTTCAAAATATTTAAAAAGGCCTTTCACACCCATAAGGGTAGTAAGACAGGCTTTGTAAAGGATCCAATTCGATCCATTTGAAGCGAGCTTGGAAAGAGTTTTGAAAAGTAATGTTTCATTTGTATCAGTCATTGACATTGCACTTAACACACCCAGGCTCATAACCTATCAAGGTTATGATGACTAGATAACCAAAATAAGAGATCTTAGTGCTTTGATAAACCACTGTATTGTAATTATCTAGATAGCAAAAGTAAGAGATCTAATATACATTTTGATGATGAAAATAAGAGAATTAAAGAGAATGTGAACCTCAGTGCTTCAATAAACTACTAAGAGAGAAAGAAAGGAGTCTAAACTAAAAAATCGCACCTTTATCTGAGGCAGATACAAGTAACTATGACAAAATAGATTGCTCAAGATTGCTTGAGATCTGTCAAGATGAGTCATTACCTTTTTTGGATAGAATGTTGCGATTGTGAGAATAAATCAGTAATAGCCAAATATGTGTGTCGAAAAGTAAAAGAAAATGAGAGAAAAATGAAAAAGAAATAAACAAATCGGTGAAGAATTAATATTTGATTTCCAATCTTATCCTGACAGGATCCTGTTTGGACTTCTATTTCCACTTCAACTCTGTTTTCTTATTCTGTCTCTGAGTTTACTTTTATACTAATGTAGAATAGTTTTAGTAGTTAGTTATCTCCACATAGCCTCTATTACCGGAACTCCTATGACCCTATCTGTTCTTGTACTGTATAGCTTCACATAGCATTCCATAGTCAGTCCTTTGTTCCATATTAGTATTCTACTCCAGTAGATAGCCGGACTCCAAGTATATAAACCATAGTTACATCCATTTGTATTCTTTATCTAGCCCACCCTCCACACTCAGGTTACTACAACAATTTCCATGTATATAACAACGAATACAATTTCTATACCCTTTCTGAAGTACCATATGAAGCCCCCTCCCCCTCTATACAAGCTACAGCCTTCTGCTATATAAATGAGGCATTATGGATGAGAGAACCCCAAGTGGAGTCAATTTCACCTGAGGCTGCTACACCAACAAACTCTCCTAGTTGGGGGTCCTGAAGTCTATCACCTGAAACAGTGGTGCGACCTCCCCAACCAATGGTATGTCCTGTTTCTCCTTTACCCAACATATGCGCTAATGAGAATATGGGACTGGCCACCTTATGCAAAACACTACAAGTGCTAGAAATATCCCAACTACAGTTATAAGATGGTATATTCACCATTGCCTTAAATGCCCAGCTCCAGTCTATCACACTCCACTCTTGAGAAACTAGCCACTCCTGCAATGTAACAGCTGTAGTTGACTATAGAGCCTGCTGTTTGGTGATTGATTATTAGTTCTAGTCATCAGCAAAAGACATTCTAGGCCCCCTCCTAGCTGGTGAAGACATGAGAGTAGCTGGCAATACCTGACTACAATCACTTGGATCCTGGTGTGGAACCGTTGATACGCCCCCTATTATGTCTATCCTCCAAAATGCACTACATCGCACTTTTATCTCATTGAAACAGCTGCGAAGTATTGCAAGGTACTGCAAAAGTATCGATTATTTGCGAAGTATATTGCGAAGATTTCGCATCTTTTCCTTGTCGTCACTCCTTTGGTCCGATCCTTTGTTTTATTATTCATTTCTATATGCTAAGCTATCTTTCCATTCTTTGTTATCTTTTCACTAATTTCTTTTGTTTCATACACAATCAACTTCTATTTCCTTTTTAGTCTAGTTCGTGACTTTGTTTCTCACAATCGCGTCATTTTCCTATTTTAGTTCTTTTATTATTATCTTGCGATTTTAGCGATATCTTTGATGTTTTGATTCCATCTAATATTGATTTATTAGCTTGTTTTATTAGCGATATTTTCACCTTTCTACTTTAGTTTAGTTCGAAATTTACATATAAAAACCTGTACACTATCTAGAAACAAAGAATTGTTAGGAACATCTCTATCTTGGTCTCCAAAACTATCCAGTAACTTAGGATGAGTCTGTAGGAGGGCAAGTGTAGTAGTGAGAGAGAAACCAAATCCAAGTTAAGAAGATATCTACTGTGGTACAGGGTTTATATACTGTTTGGAATACCCTAAACCCTATAAAAAGAGGGTAGTATTGAGGTATGGGGAAGGTGAAAGTGAGAATATGAAACAGGGTGAATAGAAGGGCGACAATAAAGTAAAGGGCTGTATCAAAGAAAAAGGGTAGGCATGTAATAAAAATGATGGAAAGGGGAGAATATGAAACGGGATGATAAACGAAAATATCAAATGAAGAAAAATAGATAAAAGTCCAAAAATAATCCTCAAGAAAGAAAACACCTTAAACGTGATCTCCTCTTATTTACGAGAAGTTCCATCCAATAACGACGAAGATATACGAGAATCGAGTTTTGATGCTTCCCATCACTAACTATGTGTCCGTCATGTGAGATCCATGCGATGGATGTTTGAATATGGTAATAGTGGGCCAAAAGAAGGGTATAGTATCGAAATCCTAACAAGAATCATATTATCCTTCTATCCCAAGTTTCGATTTTATTTGAGTTTATTTGAGTCTATTTGCGATATTTCGATTTTATCACGTGTTCTTGCTCTCGTCTTCACTCTAGCTTCATTCTATTCTCACGCTTTGTTCTATATCTTGTATCTCTCGCCCTTCGCCTCTAAAATTGATTGGGTTTCACTTGATCAATTGGACCACCCGATTTTAGGATTTCTCTCAATTTTTGCACATTCATTTAATTATCTGTGAAAGATTCGTGGATAATTTCACACATCTCACATATCTTGCACCAGCTCCTAGTTGTTCTTATAGAACTATAGATTGTTGACTGGACTTTCTTGGATGCCCTCGCACCAACAATGAGCCTTTCGTATCAGCTACAGGTGTATAGTGATCTCCTTAGCTGCCGCTAGGTTCATCATATCACCATAGAGGCTAATAGGACAGGATCACTCTCCCACTATGAAATTATTGACCTTGGTGGGGCCACTCAAATGCTCCTTGGCTGACCATGGCTCTGAGATATGAAAGCCAAATATGACTTTGACTCTGATGAGATCGAAATAACATCAGGACAATTGACCACAGTCCTCAAACCCATACATGTTGACTGCTGATACAACCATCAGTGCTTCTAGCCTCAGAACCGCCCATTTGCAGTGTAAAATGATACAAAGTCACATAGGCTTGAGAAAGGTGACAATGGCAAAACTCTGTAAAAATTTGCATCCTCAAATATCTTGCATTGTTCAACCCCTTTCAGCCTAATTCAATCGGAATACTTGCTGATATGCCCTTCATTGTCTCTAACCTCGGAAACACATCTAATATCATCATTATCCCCTCGATATAGCCCTCGATGTCATCAATATCCTCTATGTCTTGCACTATCACTCGAGATATTTCGCACCGTTACTCTCTCTATGCCGACGTCCAGATCTCCTTATCTCGCTATGCTCTTTGTCTTTTTGTGTTTTTCTCTCTTTGTTTATTTATTATCTCTTCATCTTTCTACCTTCCACATGTATATGATTTATTGACAAATGCCTTATTAGTCACACTAAACCATATAAATTCTTACAGTCATTTCACTTTCATCTTTCTTCCATCTTTCTTAGTTATCTATTTCGACACACTCCCTCTTAGTAAATGATTCTTACTCTATTCAAAGTACTTGTGATATTTTCTCTATTTTTAGTGCGAGTTTTTGAGATATATAAGCATGTATCTAG
>QGOD01002487.1:61257-82765 GCA_003313065.1 Sarcodon sp. MG97 | reverse complement strand
AAAAATGATTATATATTGCAATAATTATATGTATAGCCTGTTGAAGAAATGATATTTTAGTATAATACTTCTAGGTCTCTTGTAGTCTCTTGTAATATATTATCTGTATTTGATAATTCTGAGAAAAAATGATTATTTATTATATTTATTATATATAATTATATATGTAGATAATCCTAGATATACAGTTATAAGTCACTAGCTATCTGCTTACTAATTATCAACTCTAACTGGTTATCTCAGAACCCTCTCAGTTTCCTGATATACTTCTCAGTATAATAAGAAAACTAAGGAGATAACAGCAAAAGAAATTAGCTATTTATATAGCTACAAAAGTCCAAATCAGAAGTTCACCCATATAACTTTAGCTAATAGTACTATATGCTAAGCTTGCTAAATGAGTCACTAAGAATAAAATGAGTAAAAGTAAATATATTACACTACCATCTAAGTGCCCATGTAAAATAGAAAGAAACAAAGCACCAGTCTGAAGTATTAACTGTTGGTTTCAAAGCTTGAAAAAAACTTCACACAAGTATGAGAAAATATTACAACTGATATTCACACTTATTGTAATCATTGCAAAATATTGCAATAATCACAATGACTTAGTATTCAATTTCCAATATAAGATATATCAACAAAGAATAAGTAAACTATTTGTCATTGAGCTTGCCAATAAACAAGTAAAGAAAAAGATACAGGGATAAAACTGTAACTACAATATCTGCCTATATAATAGATAACCTATTTAGGAATGCAGACTATAATACTACAAAAATAACCCAAATCTACAAACTCTACTATACTAGATCTTTAATTATCAGACCATGTATAAGAGTTATATATATTATTTATTTTATTCACCTTATAATTATTTATAATTCTTTATCAATTCAACCTAGCTTTTCTGATGTATATTAGTATAAGATTTTACCTTATTTTATTTTCATTTGTGTGATATGTCACATTATATTTAGAGTGGAGATGAGAGTTTTTCTTCTTTAGTTTCTCACTCTTATCTCCAGACCAATTGAGTCTTTCTCTTGATTCTGAGTGCATTATTTAATAGTAAGGAGTTTCTTAAAATCCTGGTCAAGAGCTATTGAGAACCATTAAGACCTATCCAGAAACATTAAGAACACTAAGTAATCTGGAACATATTTTTTGAATATTATATTTAAAAAAAAGGTTTGGTGCTCTTAATTCATTGTAATTAGCATTTACAAAGCACTTGTACTAAGTGGCCCATTTCTTAAATATTTTCAGTTGGAGGATCTATTTTTTTCTCAGAAAAGTTCACAGACCAATGTGGGTCAGAAGAACAGAACCTTTGTGAATACCCCCAAGGATCTTATGAGGCAGGCACAAGGCCACTATCTAGTGCAAATAAACATGGTGCATATCAGAAGTACAAGCTTCAGTATCAATCAATATTTGTAACTGTACTGTGTATCACAAGGACTCCTCCATCCAAGATGGACAAATTGTCATACAGTCATGAATGGCACCCGTACCATCTCATACTTATAATTCAGACTGTTATTTTTTCTAGTATTCAAGCCGAAAGATGGCCGAGTTATGCTCATGCTCACTTCGACCGCCGCTGCTCCGCAATAAAATGTTGGTGCTTTTCTAAATCATGGGCCCACATTGCCGCCCCCTATCCAAACACGTTCATCACTTCATGATAATAATAAAAAGGAAATAAGGAAAAAAAAACATACAATACGATTTGAGACAGTGAAAGCCAATCCAACAATAGGCAAACCTTCCAAAAGAGCGGCAACAAATCCGAATACTAACAGAAACCAAAGACATTAAACAAAAGTAAAAAAGAAGAGGTTGTAGAGTCACCTCGATACTCCCATTTGTGCTCCTCGACGAACGTAGCTCTTTGTAACTGTGTCATTTTTTTCGCATCAAAATACTTGACGCAAACATGTTAGTGTACCACAGACTACTTGAAACTAATGAGTCACCGGTTTGTGAAGGTATGTGGCTGTACCGAGCGCCTTCAAACCAGCTGATATGAACATCCCAACAAATGGATACAAGCTGAGCGGATACAACAACACTGTTATATTAGTATGCTTTTATCAGTAAATACACATATTGCATGAGTGGAGACCAACCTCGTCTGATAATGAACCGTCCAACCCAACCTGAAGCCCACCAATCCCAACCTCGTTTGCTCACTACTACAGGTGGGCTATTCCATTCCTCAACATAAGATTTCCAAAAATCGGCGCCTTTCCCACGAGAGAGAACAGTTTGTTCCCATGCCCGTTCGCGTGTGATGCGTATGTTGTGGGAGAGGAAGAATTGGAGTATTAGTGTGATTTGTTCACCCAACGTGAGTACAGCAGCATCTGATTGCCTAATGGTGTTAAATAAACAGACGAAAAGAGGGGCACACGCACAAGTTGGGAGACTAAAGGGTACTTGATACCCAAACATCGAATCTTTTGAAAGACCAGTAACACGGGGAGAACTAAAAGTTAAAGAAACCATTCAATACAAAGCTCCATTGTACTGCTCGCAACCCTACGAACGTACTTGACAAGGAAAATTTCTATGAACTTCTTCTGGATCCCAAAAGTCAAAAAGGCCTAGTATATAGAATACCAGAGTTCATAACGTTCATAACTCAACAATAAGGATGCATGTGAAAGAATTTCTCTTACCCAAACCAAGCCAGCCACAGCACCTCTTACAACGCCATGTTTGCACTTTTCCCAAGCTGGTCTCCTAAGAGCTGTGTCGGTGCATAATCTGTAAACTCCTACAATGACATAGGAAGGTGGAAAATCAAGGCGGTACGCTGCTCTTTGTAAAGTTGGAGGCACATGTTGCCGTTGAGGAGAAGGACAAGGGAGTGTTCCCGGGAGATCAAGCTCGCTGGAGGACATAACTTCCGCCTTGATTACTAGGATATCGGAGTAGATGTCATAAAGCGGAGTTCGGCTAGCACCGGGCCATAATCTCAACTGAATGAATTTCTTCAGCCTAACATCTGTGGGTGGCGACGGGAATTTTGTAACCCGAAAAATGTACCGAATGAATAAAGATTAGATAACTTGAATGGAATAATCGCGTAGTATTAATTATTACAGAAATGGTATCGAATGCTTGGTTGTTAGCTACTCGTGAATCAGTATGTCACGAAGTAAGAGCGTTCTATGGTATGCAGAGTGCGGTGCAGGTAGTATAAGTTCCCTCGTCTAAATGTCTCCTACAGCATGATCATCATGGTCAACAACATCTAAATTGAAAGTCGCAAGATCGTGATTCCCGTTATACCTATAAAAGCAAGCAGATTTTTGTCAGCGCGAGTTTGTAAGACCTTGAGTGAGTGGGCTGGATATATTACCATATCTTTCGCTGTATGAGTGACGATACAAGCTCCACTTCTGAACCCCCACCCTTCTTTGACATCTGCATTGAAACAATTTCTGGTATGGATGAGTCTCGCATCAGACTTGCCACGCCGAGAAAGCCACCACTATGGAAGGGCTCATGGGACGATGGGTCTGCGGGACTGCCAAGAATAGCGATGGCAAGCAAAGACACCAGAACGCTACAGACTAGACTGAGAATCGCACGCCATTTAACAATCTGTAGGGCCACCTTTGGGACCTGATACACCAAATCGGCAAACAAGGTTGTTATCCTGGAGGTGCACTCGTATGGATTTAATGTATTCAAAAAAGGTGTACATAGCCGGGCAAGGCTCCAGACGTAGCTTGCAAAAAGATCTTCTAGAGCATACTGGAAATCAACGAGGGGAAGGGGGAAGGTACTAGAGGGTGCGAGAATTTGCCCGTCAAGCATCCGAGCCAAGGTGTGTTCTAGATCACCAATTACACCTAAAGCCGAAATCGAGGTGTTGTAGGATGAAGATGGCTTGAAAGCAAAGGTAAGATGCCTGTCCACGGTTACATTGGTCTGATCTTCCCAAGAGAATTTATCCCACACATGGCCATCGTTGGGGATAACTGATCCGAGTCTAATAGTCTCGTTGTTAGGACTCAAGAGGTAGCCTCGGTTGTCGATAGTGGCTGTTACCTCGGAGCTGCGTAAGGTGCACCCCAGCAATTGTACATATGCTGTCAGAGGGTTACAATCATTTCTATAGCACGATATGACCGAGAAGTTATATAGATTTCCAAAGTCGCCGACAGAATCCTTGAGAATTATATCTGGACGTCCAGTAGCTAGAACGATTACCACCTGGTGATGTCCAGATATTTGGTTTGCATTGTAGGCAAAATACCAAGGTTGAAACATTACTTTGGCTGTCATCAAAGTAGTGGTTCAATAAGTGTCCTTGAAAAGAAGTACGGGGGATACCGACTTGGGAATGGATCGAGTGAATCACCTATGTCCCACAAAGCCGTAAAATTCAGACCAGGAACATGAGGGTCCCAATATGGTGGTTTGTGCATGGTAAAATTGATCCATATGTATTCTGTAGACGCTGTCTCGTTGGTGAAGAGGACACCACTGGCATTCGCTGGCCGTGCGACAGAGAAATCGGTTGAACCCATGGGTAGAGCAAAGAGATTTGCTGACGCATCGCTAACCTGAGAGCAGTGTATGTTCATCAAAGTTGCGTTTACACGGGCTTCCGTATACAGAGGAATTATCATAGTTCCTTTGTTGATAGCAATCGTGTCGTGGATGAGTCTATAATTATTAAATAACCAGACAAGGCCACTGGGGTTAGGTTATAGTACACACCTTCCTTGGAGCCCTGGATACCTTGTGTCGTTGATCGCGCCAGCAAACATGTTACTTCGAACAGCCTTTGCGAGACCATCTCAGGGTTGTTGTGGTCGAGGACCAACCTGAAAAACATACCTGCCATAATCCTTCGAACATGTCACTGTCCGAGGATATGCCTGGCATGGTAGCCCAACTGTCTAGAGCTTGCATTCTCGATGCTCCAGGGAAAAGAGGCCACTTTTCGAAAGTGTAAAGTATATCTGGCGGTGTGTTTGGATTTGAATCGAACGTGCTGGCTGATCAATAGACAGACATATGAACTCGGCAATAAATATTTGATAAAATGTGGGAAAAACTGACTCAGAATAGATGAACTGCTGATCTGCAAAATAGTACCGGTAACGAAATACAGAAAAATGCACACGAGGTGACTGGTTGAGCCTCGGCGCCCTGCCCGTATGTACAAGACATTTGCCATAAAGGAAGACCATAATCCTGACCATGCACTGATCTGGACGTGCAGAGAACCCAATGGCGGTGCTAAACGGTGAAATCAGTGCAAATATTCGAAAACAGACCACAGAAACCATACTGACGATGTCGAATAGTGGCATTTACGGCAGCGCTTTGAGATAGGGATAGCAAGATACCAATGCTGATCGTGAAGAAAGTTTGAAGAAGGGCAGAAACTATGGTCTGAACATTCCCTATCTGGTATGTACCGTGAAGATGTGGACTGATCCATGGATGAATGGAGGGAGAACAAAAAACTAACTTGTGTTAACTTGACAGTAATTGTGTAGTCCGTGAGAGCTCCCACGAGTGTGATGGTGTGGATGATCAGCATGGCAATAAGGATGGCATACACAGCTAACAGTCGCAAGGAAATTCCTGAATGTCGGCGTACAGTAAGTAGTGACGTGTAGTCCTTGACCGATGGCTCTTTATCAAAGCCATTGACTTCAGAGATTAAAGCATCGCGTTCAAGGGATGGGACAGAATCTGATTCTTGCACGTGCGATGACCCAAGGGTTCTTCCAGATAGCAACAGGTTTGAAGCATTTTTGGCTGGATTTTGATTTACGTCTGCCGGAGTAATGTCCTGTAGCTTGAGTTCAAGGGACCGCGTTCAACTCTGATCAGTAAATTTGGTGTTCGCAACGGAAGACTCACAGGGAAAGCTTCAAATTCCTGCTTTGGCAAAACCCCCTGGACAGACCCAATATGAAAAGAGGCTGACATTCAGTTGTTGGAAAGTTGAGAGAGAAAAAGGAATGATGATAAATGACAGCGAAGGCAAGTATTATACATTGGAAGGGAGTTGGGCCCTGGATACAAAGAAACGACTCGTTGAGCGTTTTGATCTCAGCACTTTGGAGTGACCGATGGTCGTTCTGGATATACTTGAAACAGACATCACCGTGGCGGTGGCCGGGCGCTGATGCGCGTGCTTATGAGCGCTGAGCATCGGCAACAGGAATACAGGCTGTTCAAGTTACACAGCTCAATTATAGGAGTATAGAATTCAAGGCAAAATTCTAAACAACTGATTTCGAGCTAGTTTCGCATACCATAAAGAGCCGCCGCCGCCGTATGCAGCGTAGCGAGCATCAAGTACTACTACGTTTTGCCTGACAGTGATTATCCTCTCCACTACGTCCAGGTTAATGGTAATAAGATGTTGATTACGACCGTAAAGTATCTGCAAACATCACAGATTCTTGTAAGCACGACTGTACCAGGCCTCCATCGAGTGGAATGCGCGTCTTACCGCAGGTAGTCGATCACTGGAGCTAATGAACATAACCAATTGAAAGCCAGAGAGGACATTGGGATGCAGCGACTAAACTGAATCGTATGCTACTGAACAACCTGTAAGACCATCTTCGGATACTAATACGCCAAATCAGCGAACAGGTATGAAGATGGGGAGCGCCCATCTATCCAAAAACGTGTAACAGACCAGGTAATGTTCTGGGGAGAACTAGAGATTGACGAGGCGAAAAGAATGTGGGTGATGATTTGCCCACGAGCACTCGAGCCAATTTGTTTTCTAGATCATGGAATACGCCTATGGTAGAACCCGAACTGCTACATGTAGAAGAGACTCGAATGAGAATGTCGAATGTCTGTCCCGTTTATATTCGTCTGATCCTCCCAGGCAATTCACTCCAAGCATGGCCATCGTTGGAAACAGAAGATCCGGGCTCTGAGTCAGCAATTTCGTCGTTAGGACTCGAAAGGTAGAGATATTCGCAGTCAAATTGGAGCTGCGCAAGCTGCATCCTAGTACTTGTACATATGCATCCAATGGAGGGACACAGCCACCTCCGCTGCATTGTACGACTGAGGAGTTATGTAGACTTCCGTCTGGGCGAAAAGATGTGACAGCCATTACAGCCTGATGGTGTCCAGATTTTGGGGTACAGGAAACATGCCTGAAGTTGTAACCCAATTTTCTGTTAACCGGATTCTCGATGCTCTGACGAACAGAAGCGGACCATGTCATACTGTAGACCGTTGCGAATGGAACATCTGGATCTGGGTCAACCGTGCTAGCTGAATAATATACAGATGAGCTCAACGACGGACTATTGATCCGAGTCGACAACTTGAAGACAGACGTGCTCACCGAGGATAGAGGAACTACTGATCTGTAAAACAGCACCAGCGAAGAGCTACCCCGGGGCCTCGACGCCCTATGCGAATAAGGCACTTGTTATCAAGGGCGACTGGTCATGACTACATCGTATAGTAAGTAAAGCCATTACCTGTCCTGCTAAAGCCTCGGTGGTCGGCAAACTCGGATCTGGAGCGAACAGTGACGGTGGCTGGTAGGGTATCATGACAAGTTCCTCAACGCGAAACTAGCTTGCTTCAAGTTAACCTGGATATGCCAAAATTTCTTATACGCTTCCGGCCCTAGGCTGGTTCATGGACTAGACATAAACAATTTTAAAGATCTATGAATGAACCTCTAGCGTGGGTGAAAGGATTGGTAACATCGCTATCAAGCACGTAACTCAAAGGAGTCTCCACTGGCCGCACCTGCAGAAACTAAGCTGTTGTAGACTGAAGCAGGCTCGAACGCGAATAGGGATTGTGTGTCCATGGCTTCATCTATCCACGAAAATTCACCCCAAGCATCCCGTTCTTAGGGCTCGGGGGTTTCATGAGAGACAGTTGCAATCAAGCTCGCACCATCTAATGGTGCATCAAACTACTTGTTTCCTGGAGATTCCTGGTGTAATCACCATCGATACACTGTCTGTAGCCTGCAATCTTTAGCAGCGTTCATCTGAACTTCGAGATCTGCAAAGCTATCAAAGCGGTGACATTAGCAGAAGTCGCCTGGAGTTAATTGGGTAATACATCAAAACCGATCATGTCGTGAACGAGTCTATATTGTCCAAGAGGTCAATATAGCATCGACCAGAGTATACATATTTCCTGTATGTGTAGAGTTATTGACTGCACCAGCGAACATGTTGCCTCGAACGCCTTCGTAGCATCGGCGAGCATGATGGTAGTCGCAGTAAATTTGAAAAATCTACCTGTCACAGTCCTCAAAATTCCGCACGGTATGAATGCTTTGGCCCATTGCGCTCCAAGGGCACTCCCGTGGAGAGCAGCGTTTCCGGTGCTGTAGTTGAATCGGAGGTGGTTGTTCATTGGTATACAGAAAAATGAGCCCGCCAATGAACACGTGATTCAAAGGACACTGAAGATAGAGGAAGTTTTAACCTGCAAAATAGTGCCATCGTGGGGATGCTCCAGGAACGTGTGGATGGATTACGACCACGACCATAACTCATTTAAAGATGCAAGGAGCCGAATGACAGTGCTGTCCGGCGCAAACGACTTGAACGCATCAATGACAGGCCGTGAGCGCATTGATGGAAATAGCCGCGCCATGAGATAGACCTGGAAATGAACTCTAAGAGGTTTGTGATAGGCGAGTGATGCTGCAGGGGTACTAATTGGCAGACTTGCGGAACCATGTTGGTAGAGCGGAACAGTTGGGAAATTGTGGGAAAGGGCGTCGCAAAAAGGATGATTACTACTAGTGCTTAGTCACGGTATTTATCGTTGAATGATCACAAATGACATCTCCATTGGAAGCCTCGGCGGTGAGTGTCATGAATCGTGAGACGGCTTTCCAAACTAATGCACATCTTCGCGCGTGGTAACTGTCCCAACACCTCTTGATACGGCCAATAATTACAAAAGAACACACTGAGCTAGCGATTAGCGCAGCAACCTTGGAGGACTGCCTACCCGTACATGTCTATTATTATTCATTCAAAGGAATCCAATAAACAAAGGGAAATGGAACAGCCGTGCAAGCGAGTATATCAGGGAAGGATGCCCCCGTCTAGAAGATGCCAAGCTAGCCAAGATTTCTGCCTAAATCCCTGACAAATTTAACATAATTTATGCAGAAAAAGCAAGCCATATGACGGCACGGGAGATAAGTCTCGCCATTTACGGAGACTGGATTCCCTACAAGCAACAAATACAGGTGTCCTGCTCAACAAAACGTAGGACAAGGAAAGAGGGAACGTAGGCGACGAGGGCCAGAGTCATATTAATAGTATGATAAGACAACCGTACGGTACGTGCTGCTACACATACACGATATCCCATATCTCAGTTACGATGGCGAAGCCGATTCTCAGCTCATCTGTCATGTTGCCTCAGGACAAACCAGGGGACTCGGCCGCCAGACACACCAGACAATGAACCAAACACCATCCGAAGACGGGATTTAAGCCGAGATTGAGCTTGGCACGCACGAAGCCGGAGACAAACTAGAATGAAGTCATAAAAATGGGCAACGTTTCAACCCCGAATGTCCAAACAACAGACCATGCATCAGCGGGTGGTGACATCTGCTCGGCGGCCTTGAGGCGTGCATATCGATCGATCACAGACAAAATGGCAGGACTTGCATCGATTGTAGGATGTTGCGGATTCGAAAATGAAACTCCAAAGGAAAGGGAGTTGCCAGGATGCAAGACGCTCAATCTGTGACTTGAAGGAAGCACCAGTCTAGGGGGTACGCTAGAGAAAGCTTAAAGCGGAAGTTGAAGACTAAGTCGGGAAAATCCAAAATCTTCACCAAACGAGAGAGAAATGATATAATGAACAACCGAATGGGAGAGAATGCATAGGGCAGATACGAGTGACTCGGAGATGCGGGGGAGAACGCGAGGTGCGGGCCTACATTAGAATAGCCCACCGATCAAAGGTGAGAGTTTATTGCCAGAGGCTCCAAGAAATAGGTCCCGAGCCTCCATGGCTGTGATATGATCCCGTGGTAGGTGGACAGAAGGCGCCTGGTGATAGGCGATAGAATATAATCACCCGAGGATGAATCGAGCAAGCTTGAAGTGTGGGCAAGTGTGCAGGAGACAGGATCAAAAAAGCAAACCAAAAAAAAACACTCTGAACTAGGAATTGGGTTGTCGGAAGGCCGATCCGACAAATCATTCAGCTAGTCTAAGATCCACCCAAATAAGCAATAGCATGAATATGAAATAGACGGTTCGTGCATATGAGCGATGAAAATTTGTGAGAGACACAGTCTAGTAGAATTTGAGAAGAGAAGCTTCGGGATCAAGAAGGTGACAAAACTTCGGAGAAATGAAGTTACGGCTCAAAGTAAGTGCCAGTTCAAGTCTAGGCAGGGGCTGGGACGAGCGATGCATAGCATATCTGCAGGGAAGTATTGGAAACCGGTCAAATGCAGCATTTGGTAACCGAAACATCTCTCGTAACCGGAGTTGAGTTGAAAGCTGAAGGATTGTCCGTGTTTGCCGGAACTCCATTGGCACAGCTCCAGGTGCAGGACAAGTGACCAGCTGTGGCAGGTAAAAGCGAAGGGGGGGTGGTTGGGCTGGTGGAATGAGGGTGACCGACACCTCAAGTCAACACCGTGTAAAAAGGCATCATTTACGTCCGGCTTCAACGGACTTTTGGGAAAAAACGACAAAAAAATAGGCACAATAAGTGGCCATAAAAGGAAATATTAGATCAAGAAGGAAGTCGCCGAATGTGATTGGACGCCACGCCTCGATTGAAAAGTGGGTCTTTGGCTCGAACACTCACTTTGTGGACCACCATCCCTCCCTCCCTCTCCGGCTCGCATACAAAATGTCTGGTGCTTGCTAACACACCCCTTGTCCGTCCCCTCCTCTTCTCCCTCAGCCGACTTCTCCTAGTTGCCGTCTTCCGTCTTTCCTATCATCCCCTCTTCATCCTATGTCCTCCGTATCGCCTCGTCCCATTTTAAAGCGGACCTCCTCTTCTGCACCTGTGCATTCCAATCCCGCTGCCTTATCATCCTCCCATCGTCCTTTAAACCATGAACGGGATCGAACTCGTTACGCTGTTCACTTCCCACCGTCTCCTTCTCTTACAAGAACCTTCTTTGCCTACTCGTCATCAATGTATGACCGTTCTCCCATTGTAGTCGGTCCTAATACCTGCGCACTTCCAGAACGTGGCTGTCCAGGTCGCACTTATACACTCGAAGACACTCCCCGTAACTGTTATCAGGAAAAACATCCATCTTCCAAGGGTAGGCACATGCATCCATGTTCAATGGGAAGCGGTTTTGGTCTTGGTCTACCGTACGGGGATGAAACGCGTGAGGTTACCACCAATGGCGGTTATTCTTCGAACCTCCCACCTCTCGTCCCGGATTTATCCTCGTCTGAGAGTGATGACAGCGACGGCGTCTTCGCCGCTCCTTCCCAGTACATGCATGTACCTAGTTCTCCTTCTCCTCCCGTACAAGACTCTTTTGGTGGACGGTGCACAACTCCCATTAATCTGTCTCAGTCAAAGGACGTTTCAAAGCAACGCAGACGCGTTCGTTCGCCTTCTAGACGACCTCCACCTTCCACTGAGGACGAAAGCGATGATGAGAGCGTATCCACCTGGAACAGTTACAAAACTCTTTCAGCAAAGAGCCTCAAAGGCTCTATTCTAGCTGTTCCTGATGAGGGTTGTTTCGGAGGGTTTTAGCAAGTGTAGAACTTTGGCTTCCAGTCTCGTCTCGTATTCGACTTGCATTCAAAGACCCTTCACGATTGTCATGACTCCATCTATCGTACCATTCTTGCTCTCTTATATTTTTAACTTATTCAATTTTTTGTATTTCTTTTTTTTTCCTTCTTCTCTCACTTTGACGCATTCCCCGCGTAAGGTTTTGCGCTTATTTCGCCATCAATTGTACATACTCGCATGGACAATCTGATGAACTAGAAGAAATCAAATAGAAGAAGTTCCTTCATCTATAAAAGTCATTGGTGGCCAATAGCGTTATTATCGCGAATTACAACAGTTTTAGTCCACAACGTCACTAACGTACTACATGAGGACTCGTCAACACGCAACCCGTATACACGAAGACTAGTGGAGCAACCCCAAATCTACAACAAGGTTGGGTGAACTTCCCCGACTACACATGTTCCCTTCCTTAAATTAAAGCACCTCGTTATTCATTGGTTACTACTCACACTGATGATCCGAAAAAAGAATTGCCAGTGATAATATGTTACGTTTAGATGAGCTACGGGAACGAACAGGGTTCGGGCTTATTCAATCTCCATCTTCAGCGGGTATAAAGATTGGTATTTTTTTTTTTTGGTCTTTTGAGCTAAGTATATCTTATCGATAGCCGAAAGGAGACAGCTCGTATCACGTATCACTTTGAAAGGTGAAACGAATGTTGAGCACAAGATTAACGAACCTGTAATCGAACATAAGATAAGCACATTCCACAACGAGGCTCTCGCTGATCAGGTTCACGAAATTTCAGCTCAAGGAACTCCCTTCAATCACCACTACCGATAATATCTGTCATTGTTACTACGATATCTTACTTGATATACTAATAAATTTAATCCTCACGAAGCGGCAAGGTCCAAACCAAAAATAATCCAGCGAAACAGTACGCACGAATCAGGTAAATAACACCGCAACAACAATCGCGGCCCAGATCGAGATCCACGCCCCCGGTTTAAGACACGGTGCTGAATTGAAATTTCCAGTAGAGGTATGGGTGGGCCGACTACTATGGCTAGTTGTCGTCCCTGTTGGCCCCCTACTTGATGAGATCGTGCTAGAAGCAGTAATATAAAGCGCTGTACTCTGGAACGTCGCACAGTTCGAAGATGCGGGAACTTTCGGACTGTACGGTATGGTCGCTATTGGACCCAGCGACTCGGGTGGTTGCGTGTACGTCTGGACTGCCCCAGATGAGTCAGTGTAGACTCCTGGGAAGTCTTGGTTGTCGCCCTCGCAAGAAGTGAACGAACCCATCTGCGCATGATTTGGGGCGTTGTAGACGCATCCGATCCGATCATAAATGTGTTCACAGAAACGCGCGGCATTCTGGCCTGCTGGATCACAGGCCTTGAAACAAAACATATTGCCTCCAACGAAACTGTAATTGCTATTAGCTCATCTGGTCGAAGGAATATTGATGATCGTCTCACTTGTGCCACTCAATAACTTGTGTATAGCTATTATTATTCCAGGCATTGGAATATACCAGTCCGCCGAGAGGGTTTCCACGCTGTATGAAAAATCAAGATCATCAACTTGGAGTAAACGACAATGAATGCCTACAAGATCAGCGCCATGAGGATCCAATTCGCCCCCATAATCATCTGCTTTTAGATTGATAAGGGTTTGGTTGATATAACCAACTACCTGGATATAGTCTGACGTTCGCATGAATTGGACACCCTGAAGAGCGTTCGCAGGTATTATCCGGGTACCACGACCTGGTTTCGTGCACCATGCCACCTCCTCGTGCTCTGTCTCTGCTATCGTCGTTAGACCCGAAGGCGGTCCCCATACGCAAAAGTCTGCATTCCAAGTAGTAAGCGCCCATTGGTCAGAAAAAACGTAAGAAGGAAAAAACACCGTCAAGGGAGTTAATAATAGCGGTTTGGCACATAGATTGTGAACCTTCGGTCGTAGAATTACAGCGGTTGTAGCCGCTTTGCCTTCCACGGACTCCATTGTCGGTATCAGCTTGATATGGCTGGATCGGAACACGTTAAATAATGGTTATCTACATGAGCAAGCCTGCGCACTAGACTGCCGTAGTCAAATCGTTTAGAAGCCAGAGGGGTGAACCCTGTGGTCGTTTCTTGCGCCAGGATGCTGAGTGAGATATGGAAAACAACAAATACAGCGCTTATAGCCATTTCTTGCGAAGTTACAGTTCAGCAGACAGGGAGAATAACCCTAACTAACGTCGACTCTTTAAGAAGGCCAACAGTTGAGCCGAGATCCAGCGAGGGGTTGTAGGATTAAGGAGAGGCATCGAAGAACACCCGGGGTTCCGAACGGAATCGATTTGAATAATATAAAGGAGAGCTGAATACGTCCAGAAAAGTGTCTTCCGAGCATCTAGAAATGCACTCGCCGAGTGTAATGCTATCGGGAACTTGAGAAGCGCGACGCCGACTGGAGGTAACACGGGTTTATCTGATGAGGTATGATCACGTGACTCCAAGTTTTCAGGCAACTTTGAAGTCAGGGCACTGTTCCGCGTACCAACTCGTCTATTTCCACTGGTTGCGTTGCTATAACTTACACTTGGCCCCAGTAAACCCAGAGACCAGCGTTTCCGTGGCCGTTTCCTGACGAAACAGGCAAAATCCCAGGAATTCGCAGCAAAATTTCCAGTTTCGACATCAAATGGTTTCTCGTACGGCCGTATGTCAAGACGAAAGACCTCCCGCAAAGCGAAGAAGGGTAGAAAAAGCGGGCCTGCAAACCTTTCAAAGCGCTGCTGAAATACTGCAGAGCATACGAGATTCTGACGAAGCAGGCTTGTCGAGAGGTACCAATTGGTATCAACTACAATGCTTGTTTTCTGACTAGTTGCTCAGTATTAACTGCGATACGAAACCAGCTTACCGTGAAACATCACGAATCTGCGGTGGGTCCTCAAGACGAACGCATATTACTTGCTAAAGCATGGATGGAATCTTCTCCTGGAGCTCAGAATCTGTTCGACTTGTGGTCAACAGTGAATCAGGTACTTATCAGGTGTTGAATGGTATATTCATTGTTTATGTTTTTTTTTAGCGACAAACGAGTCTCTGTGCCTTGATCGTCTCGGTTCTGACCTGCCTAGTCAGCCTCTTAACAACCCACTACACATTTCATTCCCTAGGTTTTGCCATCATCAAATCGCTATTATCATCGCACTGGTCTCAACGACTCAATTCGTACATAAATGGTTCAAATTCTGAGTTGATTCTTATTTCATTGAAATTATATAATGGAATGTCCAATTTTGCGAGCGGCCGTGAGCGAAAAGCTGTACTGGAAGCTTTCCCGTGGGATAACAAGGCGCCCAAGTTGCTAAAAATGCGTCGAAGAACTAAAAATGAAGACACCTCAGACACATTATTGAGGCCAGGTGAGTTGTGTTCGAGATCATCCAACTGGATTTTGTCAATTTGGTTTAATAGATATCAGAACTCTCTACATCCTGTTTATCCTGTCCTTCCTCGATCCTCTGACCTCAGGCCCTGTTAAATCTACGTTCTTGGAACAGCACCGAGAAGTAGTATCGTCGATCTTCAAAGGGTTCGATGAAGACTCGTATTCTGTCGTCAGAAAAGTTCTCGAGACATTTTGGACCGGCCTCTTGTCTGACGGAAAAATTAAAAGGACCTTGAAAATAACTCTTTTCAACGAGGAAGCCATCTCGCATGTACGTGAATGCGGAGCAGCTGTCTGCTACGATACTGATCGCAGTGTTAGATCCTCAAATTATACGAACGTACTTCACCAGAAGGAGTTCTGGAGCATATTCCAGCAAACTTGGCACATCACTTCTTATTAGCCATATGCACTCATCCTGGTTCAGGGGTCTGCTTCAAAGATAGAGGTTGGTACCCTCGCGACCCTGAAGGAGGCCCTGACCTCGAAGAGAAGAAATCGGGAAAAATATATAATAAAATCCTGGCCAACTTGCTAAAAGTGCTAAAGGTAAATGATGATCTTCGACAGCAAGAATTAGCCCTCAAGATCATGGGAGCATGTTCCGAACTGGTCGCAGGGTGAGTGGGTTTCGCGATGCAACTGTGCTGTCTCTCCTTTATATCTCTGCCGGTCGGTCAGATACTGGTCTGCCGCTGGGTTAACATTGGAACCTCGTTTATCATCTAAATGGCTGGCGAATATCTCGTTTCTTGGATCCGTAGTCTCTCTCCCGGTACCTACAAGATGTTTTTTGCTGCCTGACAGCGATCTATGTCAACCGACACCACCTCCGACTTCGATCATTTTAGAAAATGTGTTTCCGTCAGCGAACCTTAAGAGTCATCTCAGCAGAGGTCTTCAGTCTCCCTCACCATTGGTCCAGCATTGTACAGCACTTGCATTGGCTAAGTGTCTGTGTAAATATGGAGAAATACTTCGGGCTTTTGAGGAGATTGCAAGGAGTTTGGAAGAGGATGACGAAGGACAGTGGAAAGGACGCCTCCGGGATATCCAGAAGGAAGTCCGAAGAAGAGTCCCTGATTTTCAGGTAGTGGTCGCGTTTGCGCAGCAGAAGCTCAGCGATATCTCTGCGCCGCAACCCGGAACAACTTTATCGGGTAATCTTGTATATAATCCACAACGATCGGCGCTATTATCAGAATGCGCACTCCGGCTTTTGTGGTTATATCTTGGATACCTGCCGTTGATAGTCGGTGAGGCTAGGTTTGACGTGGGGAAGCTATTGTCAAATTTCTTGGGTACCCCCAAGACGACAAAAGTTGAAACTGAGGGACAAAATATGGAGGGTTTGCATATTCTACGGCAACTTCATGTTTTGAGGTTGCTGAGGGAAAGCGATCAATTTGTTTGGTCCGGGAGAATAGGTACTACCCATTCTCACATCTATTTTGTTCTGTGTATTGATGGCATGTACGAGGGTCTTCAACAAACAGTAACTTTCACATTCTACTAAAAGCATACATTTCTTCCGAGGTGCCAGCAATACGTGCAGCAATTGCATCTCTTCTTCGGCATTCTCTCTCTGAGAATCTACTATTCCAACACGATGCAGACGAGGTCCATTTCTGGCTGGAACCTCTTTCCATAGTACGGCGAAGTGAAAGTGCAGAAGCGCCAGACGGTGCCCCGCTGGGCGACGAAGGAATTGCGATTGTAAAGTTCCTGGATGATTGCGCTCTGCGGTGTGCCAAAACTCCTTACAGATATTTGGAGGAACTATGCTCTGCAGCTCAAGTGATTGATGACGTAACCAACGTCCAATCCAATCTCGTCGCCGAACGGCCAGAAGCATATCCAAGTCCTTTACTCATGACAGTATTAGAGCAGCTTTCAGCAAAAGTCCTTGGAAAGCTTCTCTCAGCTTCGGACATCTTGGCAGTGGTTTCATATATTCGAAAGCTCACATTCAAATTAGCAGGCAAAGTGCAGGATCTACAGTTCCTAGAAAAAGTTGTGGAGAGGGTTGATACGATGTTCAAAGATGATCTTCTTCCAGAGTACCCAAGCATGAGCAATGGTATTCTGAGGGAAGTTTCTATACTTAGGATGGGTTTGCAAAACGTACAGAATCCAGAATTTAGCGAGCGCTGCGAGCCGAGTGTGGAAATGAAGGAGTTCCTTGACCAACTCGACAGTATTTCCGTTGGTAAGTACGGTGATTTCTGGTCATCAAAAACACGGTTTCATTTTGTTTTGTAGACTCTGCTTCGTCTTCTACTCAGGAATCTGCCTTTGAGCTTGTTGACTGGCTTCGCTTAGTGGACCATCCACTTCATCCTTCCGAAGCATGCCGATTTGTATCAACTGTAGCGCGTTTTTACAAACCCGCACTTCGTGTCCTTTTCGAAAATCTTCACCCTGGGAGGGGACTGATTTGGGACGGAGCCCTGGTTTCTTCGAATTTTGAAGAGATTAGATCAACGTAAGCTCTCTGTTTCAACACGATTATTTGCTTTAATCTCTCTTCAGACTTGATTTCGACTGGCTTTTCGTCCAGACTAGTAATTTAGCTTTAAGAGATCATCGATGCCGCGAATGCCTTGTTCTCGCGGTATTCACAAAGGGGCCTAACATTCTCGAGGTGAAAAAAGCACTGTGTCTGATAGGACATAGAATCAGAGTGCACGCTGTACAACAACTCTTCCTGAATGATCTTTTACAACTCTCCAACGCCATTGTTGAGAACGCCAAAACTCTCTTCACCCTTGACGACTTCAAGCTTGTGAAGCGGTACGTTTTTTGGCAACTAGATGCATTCCAGACCTTGTTTCGATCCCCTTTGGCGGATTGCACGCGAAAAGGCGAGCATTACGATGTTTCGTTTTGATATCACGCTTACTCAAACTTTTGATTAGCAATGAAGGAATTCATCCATAAATTTCTTGATCCCAGGGATGCAGAGGATAAGGCTTTCGTCGCAGAGTTAGTCTTCCATTGGCGTTCGTGTTTCAAGATAAACATAACCGATTACGATTACGCACGTTGTCATGTTCACTCATTTTGACTTTCCTTTAACCTTTACGCATGTAGGCGGATACCATGGCTCTCTGGATTCCTTTTATGGAGCAGAAAAATCTCTTTTCCGTCTTGGACGTGCTTCTTGGCCAAGACAGTGAGAAGGCTAATCCATTGCTTCTGAGGCTTTTGGAATCCGTTCTGGATTCACTACAATTGTCACGCGATGAATCTAGTGTCATGCATGGTCTTCAAACTAGGTTATGTCGGCTACTATCTCTGAGCACGTCCTCAAGTCTTGCTCAATCTACGGTTGCCGATATCATTGCATGCTCGCTTCCTCTCTTTCATGATGGCATACTGCTTGGTCGTGTGCAGCAACTTCAGCCGGTGATAAAAGAAGCTCGAATACATTGGGGCCATCGCTTGGATAAATTGTCTGACAGACTCGATATCGGTGGTTACTTGTCTCAGTCTCCTTGGTCTAATGTCACCGTCCAGATTGCATCCATTCTTCTCTACCAAAGCCATTATGCAAGAGAAAAATTTTGTGCTTGGATCAAAACCAACGAAGCCGCGCAACAAAACATCCAAAAGCTTGTTTTTGCTATTCACGCCTTTCTCGATTCTTATTCGATCGAATCTCCGCAACCTCTAGCGGTAGATGCTGCATGGATCTCATTGTTCGGTAGACTTGTTGGGTTATTCTTCGATGATAGTAGTGACAGAGAGTCTCAGTCAGTTTGTGGGAATTGCATCTCATTATTGATACGATTATCATCTGAACGTCAGAAGTTGCTGAAAGTCTTGGAAGCGAAGCTTGGGTCTTTAACAGTTGGAAACATCAGTATGGACTTGCTATTGCTTGGGAGGAAATTATCCATAGACGTGGTGGCCGATTCGCGGAAAGTCGCTGTTGCTATTGTCGAGCTTGGTCTGCAATGGGCCGTTCGTTGTTTATCCCTTGATATGGTGGACATGGCGGAGACCCATTTAATGTTGAAATATCTCTGTAAGCAGCCATTTTTATTAAATACCATCACCTTATACCGATGAATCGTAGCAATTATTGTTTCAAACGTAGGAGATGCCAAAGCACACTTGGTGGAACCTGTTTTAGCGTCTTGTATCAAAAATCACCTACAAGATGATCAAGTCGTTGATTTTTGTAGTGTTTTGTGTAAACACGCAAAATTAAAGGTGAATGATATTTCCCACCGCCTCTGATTTCTCGTTCTGAAGTTGTCCCAATAGCCCGTCATAATCAACCGAAATATCCAGAGTGTTGTCCAGCACACTCGATTTTTCATGATATGTGGGGTCGTCCACTCCTCGTTGGCTTCGAAAACTGCCATCATTCGTCTCTTGCATACGTTGTTCCACTTGAATCCAGTCAGCACTTGTCAACAGAGCCATATCGAACCTTTACGACAAATATACGGTGGAACGCTATCAGTTTCTGACCGTGAAATCCTTTCCATTTTCCAGCTTTTCGAGATACAAAAAAAGATGTCCTGCGCGTATATTATCTGTCGGTGGTCGAGCTCTGGGGAATTTGTTTCCAAGAATTCTCTAGCAGCCCTGCAAAGTCTTGATTCTAGTCAGGTCTTTAGTACTTGTCTCCAGTTTCCCAAGTGGCGGCGGTGCAACGAAACTTTGGTAGATAAAGGAAAAGGTGGTTCTAGTACAAAGTTGTATGATCCCATCTTCATCATGCTTTTGTTTGCCCATATGATCGTCGAAAACCCTCCCACCTCCCCGTTGGTTTGGGTCGAGTTATTCCGGACGAATGTCGCTTGCGTGATCATCCGTGCGCTTTCGTCCAAGGATGATCACACCAGGGAGCTCGCATTATCGCAGCTAATGGGGCTTTGGAAACGTCTTGAGGTGGGTGTTCTGTGTTCTCTGGAAGCTGCCAAAACTGGAAGCTCATGATACGAAACTAGACCGCAGATATGCAAGAGAAACCTCATGTTGTGCACATATTGAATTTACTCAAAGACGCGATCAGCCCCGCAACAAATGGCAATCCGCCTAGCAGAATTCCTGCTTATACGACTCTTGTTCTTTCTCATGCTCTGAGAGGAGTGTTTTACCCATCCAACTTTATCTACCCGTTAACGGCCCGGTTCCTGCTTCAACGACCAGAACTAGACATTCAAGACGTGCCGATGCTGCTAGGCATGTTGTATAGCAACTCGGACACGGATTGGAAGAAAGAGAGGACATGGATTATCCGCTTCTTATCTGATGGCATGACAAACACCGATGATTGGAAAGTGTTGAAGAGGAGACATACGTGGGATTTACTTGCAAGCATGTTCCAGAGTTTTGACAAGGATGGAGGGTTGCGGAGTGGCATCTTAGGGGTATGATGAACTTATCAACCTGCTCATAAAAGACATTGTTTTGTGCTAATGGGAAGACATGTAGGTGCTCGCGAACCTTACATGTAATCGATATGCTACGACATCCCTTCTTCTCAAGTCTGGACTCCTTTCATGGATGGAAATGCAACTCCAGGCTACTGTTAAAAGGGAAGAAGGCATCGCGTGGGTTCGTATATTAGAGAATATTCTCACCGTTGTCGATCCGGACAAAATGGGCGCTGCAACAAAGGGAGAGTGGCGAAAAACGCTGGCAAGATGCCTGATGCACCTGTTGAACTCTTCTGGCGAGTATATTATGTGTTTATCTGATATCAGGATTTATTTCTGATGGTGGTAATAGCTGCACCGTCTATTTTCGCGGATTGTATCCCAGTAATCTTGCGACTTGGCGTTATGGCATCCGAGGACGACGATACCTCAGTATTGGTCGATATTGCTTTAATGGAGCTCAAGAAATTTGAGACCACTATCGTTGTTCCAATAAATATGAACGATGACAGAAACCTGGAGCCCCAACCGTTTCATTGTGCGGAGGAGCTTTACGAGATCCCAGAGAGAGAACCTATACAAGTATGGGGTAGGGCCGTGGAGACCTTGTGGCGGGTGGCGATGAGGTGGGAGAGAAAAAAAGCGAGTTGGGATGAATTGACATATAGGATGCTCGTATGGAGATCCATCGCGGGAGAGGAGAGGGCCGATGCAGTATGTGAATGGACTCGGAGAGAAGCAGTACTACTAGTTGATGATGATGAATGTGCGGTAATCATGGATGATCTCGGAGTCACGGGATCTACGGAGAATACCGCGTTAGAGTGGGTGGGGAGGGGAAGGGAATAGATAGGACGACCACGGTGAAGTGGATGTAGTGTCATGTATAGATTCTGGACCTGTAT
>QGOD01002487.1:10220-50693 GCA_003313065.1 Sarcodon sp. MG97 | reverse complement strand
CCCCCCCCCCCCCCCCGTGATGTTGTTCAAGTTGAACGAAGAGCTATTAGTAGTGGCAGGCGAGAGCTTATTCGTCATGAGAGAGCTGCCTTCGGATGAAGGTGCCAATAATTTGTATTATACGCAGTGTCCTACATATATTGATTACTGCCGCGTTTTTTCAATCGTATCGTTGGTATACTGTCGACTCCACCGATGACTCTAATCTTAAAGTGTTTACTAATAAACGCAACCAGCGTGAAGCAACAAGGTAATAATAATTTCAGCGTGTCACCCACCCTCATTCGACACGACGCACGCGAATAGGCACACTCAACCCCACTTCTCCTACAACTTTTGGACGGGGTAAAATCCCCCTGGAGAGTTCGACCTTGACACCTTCCTTCATTTTGAAAGTAAAGTTCCTGATCAACGTGCACAAAACCGCCTTGCGAAACACAAAAGAGTTACCAGAGTTGGTATTGATGAGTTGTGTTAAAGGAGTTACCTTGAATTCAGCCACTGCAAATGCTTTTCCGAGACAAGTCCTAGGACCATCGGAGAATGTGAGTAGATGGCGATATGCCTGGATGTCCTTGGCGCCTGTGGTCCCATCTTCTGCCAGCCACCTTTCTGGTTTGAATTCCTTTGCATCTGAACCCCAGAATGCTTCGGACCGGTTCATTGCTCGAATAGAGACCATGATATGGGTTCCTTTTTCAATAGCCAAAGTGTTCACGAGCTGTCCGTCGGGTGTTCGAACAGGAGACGACAACTGAAGTACATGGTCCCTCGTGGCCTGCATTGGCAACATGCATCAGCATAACCATACATTCTGTAGCGCAAGTTTTGGTACTTACGACGCGAGGAGTTTCTGGAGCGGCAGGTTGCATTCTGAGTATCTCATGAACGACTGCATCCAGGTAAGGCAGTGACGAGCTGCTGAGTTGATCCCAGGTCAGGTCAGCAGCAGAGAATCGAGAGAGCTCTTCTCTTAGTCTTGTCTGAGCATCGGTCCTTTGGGCGAGTTCGATTAAAGCCCACTAATGATTTGTCCGATCTTAGCGAAGAGAACCCAGGTGATGAAAATAAAGCTATGCCTACAGATAGCGTAGCTGCAAGAGAACTATTTTTATTATCAATGTCAAAGGAGAAGAAGATATAAATTACTAACCAGACGTGGTCTCGTAGCCTGCAACGAGTAAGAGTCTCATCTAGAATATTTGAGTCGACGACGTATATAAAAAAAAATGCATGTCTCGTACCTGGGATACAACTTCATCCGGAGTAAATAAATCCGATCTGGAATCATTGTCTTTGACTTCATTCACTGGATAACCGGCATGAACAGGCCTGTAGATCCCAATATATAAGCTGAGAACGGACCGAGAATACCAATAATGGATTTATCTTCGGGCATCTGATCGCCGGCTTTTTCTGAATCTGCGAGCAACTTTTCCGCAACATGCTTTAGTGAAATGCCAAATTTCACAAACAAATCACTTCTATTCGTTGGAATTGAGTTGATGATGGGAAGGACTTCGGAGAACATAAGCTTCAAACGATCGATAATTGTGAACTCCATGTCGGCGAGAGAATCGAAAGCCATTTTGGTTTCCGCAGGTTCACCATACAATGTTCTAAAATCATAAGAAAATCCCGCAATCCCGATCGTATCTAGCCTATGGGTAAAAGAGTTTGGATTTTACGAATTTGTACACAGAATAATCGGGCTTACGAGACACAATTCATCCAGTTCTGGACGTCAATCAATGCTTCGCCTGATTTGGTAGAATCAATAAGCCCTTCCCAAGCAGCCTTGACCTGGTAGGAGTTTCCTTGAGAATAAACACAGCGACTTTCTCAGAAGAATGTTTTCACCTTGTATGCTGAATCGAAGAAGATTGGTGTTAATTTCCGGATGGATGCATTATTGAATGCAGGGCTTAGAGCCTTGCGTTTACTAGGCCTAAATTAGTGACGGCATCCTTGATGACGAGTTTCGACACATACCGTTTATGATCTTCGTCTTCAGCCCAAAGCAGATTGCGTCCCAACTACATGAAATGAACGTTAGTGGCGAGCTAGTTGGAGGAGCATCATGAAGAGGTAAAATACTCACAAATTCTTCCACTCCACGTCTTGCTACCGCGCTGCGCTTGTAGACAAAACTATCTTGGGCATAAAAACCGGCTACAGCCTTGGGGTCTGCCAAAATAATTTGACTGGTTCCGAAAGTGTAAGGTATGCGGTATACAGACCCATATTCCTCGGCCCATTTCTCGAAAAGGATAGCGTTGTCTGGGGAACTATGTATATCTGCACTGACGCCAAACAATAGATTCGTCCTAGGAGGTCCCCTGAGAGGCGTCGATCGACTGTTCCTGAGCATACTCTGTATGATCCAAGACAGAAGCCATAGTGCAAAGAAGAACCCGACTCCAAGCGGGTGTATAGCTAGCTTTAGGATATCGGACAAGGTAATTGCGTGCATGGAGGTGACAATAGTCGGGTCGACAAAGGAACATCATATTCAGGTTAAATAGGAGAGAACAAACCTACACCGGATGCGCTTCCAAATCATAGCAGCGTGACAACCATCATTCAACAAATGTGGATGAGGGATCTCGGTTGTGAACTCCTCGTGACAGGACTTGTGTGGATATTTAGCCAGTCGAAGGAGACACGCGGTGGCTAATTTAGAAAACTTCTCGATCCAAAAGGCGCGAAATGATGTCGGAAAATCCGCGTAAAATTCCCAAGAACATCATATTCATCATCAAAGCGATGATAAAGATCTGGACAAACAGCCCGTTGTTGAAATATAGAACGCTATCAGGGGAATCGGGAGAGATGGCCGAAGTAATGGATTGTCGAAAGAGTCGGGATTCGGGAAGTAAGTATCGACAAGCAGGAAAGAAGTGGAGGTAGGCAGCCTCGGATAATGGGGGAGCGGTACGAAGGCATATGCCACGCACGCCTCAGTCCGTTATCGACTGAGGTTCTCACGTAGTATATATTGTCTCGGTAGTCTTACTGCGTCCTTATTACAACACCCATTCCGGACCAAGACGTTGCAAAGCTTGACCCATGTCCTTTGTCAAGAATCCCCAATAATTTCATACTGTGTTTGGCAGAATGAAACAAGATGTGCTGCTGTTTTGAAAGTTGAAGTGACAAGTATAGTTGCGCTTATGTGGAGCTGCAGACAGAGAAAATAATACTCACCAACAGGCCTCTAATTTGATGTACACAATGTCGTAGAGGCTAGTGGAGAGAGAAAAGTAGGGTTGGCTCTGGTTGACAAACACTCTGCAATCTTTGCGCGGGATGGACAACGCTGACAACTCGTATGCTCATTCGAGATTCACAGCCTCAGCCCCGGTGGCTAGATGGATTTTTGACCCGTCCTCAGGCCTTCAGCGCTTCAGCTCTGATGTACGCACGGCGACAGTCATCCGGCGCCTAATAGATGGGCCCCGTGTCATGTAGTTCGAGGCAACATTGATTCCGCCTACCAAGCTCGCCTCAATTCATCACTCCGTCCCGCCCAACTTTCATCATGGCAGACAGCTATTGGATTACTCGGATCGCGGTCCCTCCGACCCTCTCGGATATCAATCGGTATCGCAATATCAGACTCGATTCTATAAGAACAGACCCCATCTGTTTCCTATCTACTTATGAGAAGGAGTTATCTCTCACTGAAGAACAATGGAGGGCCAGATTAGACTCGGACGAAAAAGCCAAGTTCACTGGAAGAACAATACCAAATAACCACGATGGTGATGAGAAATGGGTTGGGATAGTGACCGTTCTGGGTCCGCCGGTGTTGAAGCAGTTCATGTCCGAATTTCCGGAAGAGATGAGATCTGGAGAACGGCAATTGATCTATTTGGTGGTAGGCATGTGGATACATCCCGAACACAGGCACAAGGGATTAGGAAAGCGGCTAATGGAGGCCTGTTTAGAATGGGCACAGAGACGAACAGCGAATGGTGTAGATGGAAAAGGCAAAGATCCCGCTTGCGTTGCATTACAGGTCAACAAGAACAATGTGGCAGGGAGAAAGTTGTACGAAGCGACAGGGTTTGTCGTGTATCAAGATAAGAACGGGAGTGTTGCCTCTACGACAACAGGGAGAGGGGAAGAGATTTGGATGAAGAGAGTACTAGAGGAACCTGAAGAGAAATAATACCATGGAAAATTTATTTTTGCTTACACACATAATTCAAGTCAACGTCCTTTTTGTTTATCACTAACGTAGGACGTCATATTTTTCCCATCCTATTGCTGACAGGTTTTCAACTTTTCCTATAACTTCAGTCTCCATCTGGCGTAGATATTTTTCCATGGCTTGCATCAGATGAGGTATGCTTGTCGAAAGGATGCGGACAGCAAGGAGCCCTGCGTTCGTCCCGTTGTTTATAGCGACAGTCGCGACAGGAACACCTCGCTACAGTAAATATTAGCCGCAAATAGTTCGCAGTAATAAGTAGGGTTACGTACCGGCATCTGCACGATACTATGGAGGGAATCAATTCCATCCAACGAGCTTCCCTTGACAGGGACGCCGATCACAGGTAACACAGTCATCGCCGCTACCATCCCTGGCAAATGAGCAGCACCGCCAGCACCAGCAATGATGGTCCTTAAACCCCTCGAAGAGGCTGATCGAGCATATTGGACCATTCTATCTGGAGTACGGTGAGCAGAAACGATGGTTAATTCGTACGGGATGTCAAATCGATCCAGAATTCGAGCTGCCGGAAGCATTACAGGTAGATCCGAATCGGATCCCATTATAACGCCAACCAATGGACGAAGATGTGAGAAACCGGAGCCGTTTTTCGGCACTTCTGGTGCATAACGCTGTATTTCCGCTGTAGCCATCGGAATCGGGAGTCGGTAGAGTAGCGGTCGCAGCCGATTGTTGACCTGATCATCAGAGTTACCCACGATTGTTACATGGCCCATTTTTCTACCCTTGCGATAGTCTGATTTTCCATAGAGATGGACGCTACCTCCCGGGATCGCAATGGCTGTATTCACGAAATCCGTCAACTCCTTTATGTCACCAGAGCCTCCAATAAGATTAAGCATAGCGGTGGAGGGTACTTTAAGGTCTGTGGATCCTAAAGGCAGAGACAGGATTGCGCGAAGATGGTTTTCAAACTGTGAAGTTTCACAAGCTTCTATTGTGTAATGACCAGAGTTATGTGGCCGAGGAGCAACTTCATTAACGAGTATGGTTCCTTCAAAATCATTAGATGCGGAACGAGCACAAGTGATGAATACTTGCCATCTTTGAGCAGAAACATTTCGACTCCATAAATTCCAGCGCCCTTGAAACTACTTACAGCAGTTTCGGCAATAGTGCGAGCACGAATGGAAAGTGTAGCGTCGGATGACCTGAGCGGAGCAAACACAAGTTGACAAATATTGTTTTTATGGACCGTTTCAACAACAGGATAAGATACGACATTCCCATTTGTTGTACGGACAACCATCACAGCGATTTCCTTTTCGAAAGGGATCCACCGTTCGGCGTACAAAGGTCTATTATTTAGTGTTTCTATGGCTTCCTGTATTTGAGAAGGATCGCGCAGAACAAAATTTCCTCGACCGTCGTAAGCAAGGGTGCGACTTTTGAGCATCATAGGTAATCCCAGCTTGTCCGTTGCGGCACGAACTGACTCCGGAACTGGATCCACGATTTCTAAGAAATCAGCCAAAGGAACTTGAGACGACAGAAGGTGCTGTTTCTGCACGAACTTGTCTTGAATTATCCTGATAGTGGACGGGCTTGGATGGATTTCCACTGAACTTGACTTTTGAACCAGATCCAGAACGTCGACATCAACATGTTCTATCTCTACAGTCATGACATCCACTTTTGAAGCAAGCTCGAGGATTTTAGCAGGATCTGTGAACGATCCATCGATGTGCGATACTTCTGGACCTAGTGGTGCGACGATCTGTTTTGCTGGCGCATGCTCACCAACGTCTAGAATGACCACTTTGATGTTCATCAAGGAGGCTGAAGCTGCTATCATGCGACCGAGCTGGCCTCCGCCTGAGACGTCATGATGATAAATAAAAAGTCTAGTTTGCAGTCATAGAAACTGAGACAAAAAGTTAGTATTTGGAAAAGGAAACACGAATATATGATGAACCCACTCCTACCTAGGATGCCTACTGTCTTGGTGGTCATTTTTGTAGTTGGGAAAAAAAGCGCTGTAGCGTACTACGGTATGTAATAACGGACGAGATGATGATCTCGAGACTTGGCCGAGCCACGTGACATCCAGGTCCAAGTCCTTGCCAGCTCTCTCGTTTCCACTTTACTCTTCAAAACACAAAGCGCCTGCTGGGAACGACTTTTCAGCCTGGATCCGGGTTGCACACGCGCACTCTCATTTCGCCCTCTTTTTCTTGCTTGATTATTTTACTCTATTTTTTTCCTTGTGTTCTCCGACTTCCGCCACGACTGGATCGCCATTATGCAAACTTCCATTAAACGACCCATTCGACAAGATACGTTCGATCTCAGGGACCAAATCCATCCAGATGATCATACCCAGCACCCAGATGCAACTTACCCTTCAGATGAGGAACATTCTGTTCTAGAGGACGACTCGGACGGTGAGGAAAGGGAAGAATATATGGATGATGATGATGGCTCTTCGTCTCTGTCTATTCCAAACGAATCCATTGATTTTGACCTGGTATATGCGCTTCATAGTTTCGCCGCGACCGTAGAAGGCCAGGCCAACGTTGTAAAAGGAGACAGCCTATTTCTGATGGATGACAGCAATAGCTACTGGTGGCTTGTTCGAGTCCTCAAGACTCAGGAAGTTGGTTATATTCCTGCAGAAAACATAGAGACCCCATTTGAACGATTGGCCCGACTCAATAAGCACCGCAATGTTGATGTAAGTCCATTCTTCCTTTTACAATGTGTAGGAGTTTATTTACTACATCTTAAGCTTGCCTCTGCTACTCAAGCGGAATTGCGTGAGCGCAATGATATTCACAACTCGGGCGAGCGTTTGCACCCCAACACTGCTCGTATCGCAAACGCGCCATCGCCCGCCCCTGTTGCTCGTGATGGTGGTTCGAGGGCCACAGACCATTCTCGACAGTCTGCGAGAAGATCCGTAGCATTTACTCCCACACTTGCAGTTCATCGTTATCCCCCCGCTGTGTGGAATGAAGATGATGAGGACGAGGATGATGAAACTGAATGGGATGTAGAAGGATATGAAGATGAGGATATCAACCTTGCATATGAACAGGCGCAGATGGAAAATCAGATGAATAATATGGAACCTGATGATGGCATGAGTTGGGAGGACGGTGCTGTGGAGGAAATTCAAGCACGCGACCGTCAAGCTCAGGCAGTAAATGGCCTCTCCGTTTCTGTACACCAAGGACTCCCTCCAGATCAGAGATCTGAACAGCTTCAGCCTCTTCAACAAATCACACAGTCCCAAGATGTGATAGAACAAGTATTACGGACTTCTTCCTCTCAGGAACGTATGATCGAGGACAATCCGACGGTCTCAGGGGTTCCCGCCTCACCGAAACACCTCGATCCTACCGCTGCCACGGACACCCTAAAGATGACTGTCACACCACTAATTGCTCGTGACCAGGCTTTGGTCGTTGAGGATCATTTGCAGCAGCCTCAACTGTCCCAGAAAACACCCTCATCTACTCTCCTTCCTAGTGCCATCATGCAACAGCAGCAGGAAGAGCGCAAGCGCACTCAGGAAGAAATTGAAGCTCTTGGAGAGGCTGCTAGGAAAAAAGCTAAGAGCAAGGACAGGGCAAGTCCTGATCTCAAACCTAGTAATTCAACCGGTAAGCTCCGCAAAGAGCGAGACGTTGAAGAAGATTCTGGCAAAGAAAAAGACAAGAAGTCAAAAGGTGGCCTGTTCAGTGGGATCTTTGGCAGGAAGAGGGATAAGGGTAAAGATCGCACTGTTTCTGCTTCTGGTTCGCTTGACAGCGCAAGTGACCTCCGTATGTCAGAAGAGTCTAGCCACTCTAGTCATCAACTTCATGAAAGTGGGATCGTATCACCTGTTCCTAGCACGAGACAACAACAACAGCAACAACAACAACAACAACAGCAACTACTTCAGCAGCAACAGGCTATCTACCGGACTGCCACGGATCCAAAGCGTCCAGCCCAAACCCAACAGCAGCAAAGTCCACGAGGATCACAGGAGCAGATCTCTCAACATGCCACTCAATTACGACAGTACGATCAGCAGCAGCAACAATTATTCCAACAGTATCTCAATCGGTCTCCCTCTTCACCTCCAGAACCTTCCTACGGGCTAACGTCCGCCCCGCTTATGCCATATTCTAACCCGTATGCATCTTCTGCTAGCTCAAACTCCAATCTCGCTCCGGGTGCTCCTCGACCCCGGCCAGGCTCTCTCATTCTTTCTCCCACAACAATGGATGGTCAAGGCGTTCCCGATCTTAGCGTCATTCGAGTATTCGCTGGAAAGCATCTTCAGACTGAGGCCACTTTCAAGACTGTGTTGTTGAACTCTTCGACTACCGCTTCAGACCTAGTTAGGCAAGCTATTCAAAGGTTCAGGCTCCCTGCAGGAGAGGACGCGAATTCTTACTATCTGACTATGAAACAAGTCGAGGGTTCTTTTGCGGTGTTGAGGCCCGAGGAAAAACCACTCGGAGTTTTCGAATCTCTTGTAGAGGCCGCGCTAGAGTTGCCAAAAGTGAAGAGGAGTAGTGTTGGAAGCATCAGCTCCATCTCAAGTAACCTTTCAATGCATCCCGCGATAAAAAAACTCTCTATGAACGACTTCACGGACGATTCCGCCGTCAAGTTCTATCTCAATAGAAGGAGGGATGACGATGACACTAGCAGTGACGAACTGGATGGGGGGGACGCGCTAATTGTTGACACGTCCAATCTCTCACAGGCGAGCGATACCTCAACTCAATACCTTAATGTTTCTCCTGTTGCTGGGCCTGGCAATCCAGCTCAGGAACGATTTAGCTCGCCATCATTTAGATTCGCGTTGCAGCTCGTCATCTACCCAGACGATTTGCCCGATGATATGGCATTTGATACGCAGACTGAGGCCATCGTATTCAAACATACCCTTCGAGACAGGCCTCAATCACATGTTTCGACATCATCAGGAGTATCATTGACTCTGCGCAGAAAGATATTCGTTTTGCCCAAGAATATCACTGTCGCAGAGGTAATCGAGATTGGTTTGGAGAGATTTGGCATCCTTGATGGTGTTGTTGACGGCGGAGACGAGATCGAGGATAAGTCAATGAAGAGACGCAGCTCTGTCAGAGTGCGATATACACTGCACGTTGATATTGGAGGAAAAGGTGAGTGGTTGGTTCTTTGATACGCAATACGGCTGATTGAGAATCTCCAGATCGAGAATTATCTCCTTCAAGCAGAGTCATCGATGCTTATCCCCGTCCCCCTGCATACCGTTCTGTTGAGCGTTCCTTCTCAGAGAGGAAACGGCGTTCTGTTGATTCTGCTCAATTGCTTGGAGTTCAAGAAGATATTTCTCCCGATGATCCCATATTCATTTTGCGCCGTGCTATCGCATACAGACAATCCACATCTCGTCGTCATTCTGCCCCTCTTGACGAGATTGCTTTGCAACAGTTCCACCGGGATTCTGTGTCCAGTGCAGCCTCTGATGCTACGATCCACAGCGAAGATGCCAAGCGCCAAATGTCAAAGCAGGAAATCATCGCTGCACAGCGCGCTGCTACTCGTGCCAATCAACAGCGAGCTATATTGTCGACTCAGACCAATTCGTCACATGGGGTAGATGTTTTACTTCCGGGCAATGTGGTTATTCGTAGTCATCGGTATGAAACAGACAAGATTCGATACTCTTATGTGGAACCTGATGGCGAGGTTTACGACATAAGTCACATTGTGGAAGAGGAATTCCAACCGAGCGAGAGTGCTGATAGCGACACAGATTTATTGCAAAGCGTTGTTCGGGGAAAGGAAGTCAATGACGAGAAGATTGGCCGTGTTCTTAACAAGATAAAGGATGGCAAAGGTAACGGTAAACTACCTGCGTCGAACTCATCAGCTGCCAGTATCAGCGACAGCATCCGCATCAAACGCTCCAGTTCGCCCTCGTTATATTCAGCCACAGAGGACAATATTGCGGGTGTCGAATCCTCTGGCTCGTTTTCACGGTCGGGAACGCCTGTGGCTTCTGCAATAAATCCCAAAAGTCCTGTATCAAATATCATTGCAAGCCGGATGGGATCGCCTCTCTCACGTTTGGCGAATTCAAGAGCCACAACGCCGAAAAATACGCACGACAGACAGAATTCTATGGCTTCCATGTTGTCTGATTTGTCTGGGCATCGTAGCAACACACCTACCACGCCATCCATCATAGGAGTGTCGCGCTCAGGTTCAGTGATCAAACGGTCAAAGCCATTCCTCACCAAGGATGATTTTGGCCTATCTCACATGCTGGCTGTTATTGAGCTGGGGGCATCACAACGGATTCCGACGCCACCAACCATGGATGCTGTCGAGGAACTGTTCTTTGGTAAAGAGCTGGACGTCAAGACCTTGCACCCTCAGGTCCAGGAGATCTACGCGGATACTTTCAAACAGTTAGATGAAATGGATAAGGCAAGCTTATTCACTTCTTCTTTTGACCTGGAATCTAATCCATTTATTTTTGTTTACAACTAGATCCTAGATGATCTTTTGCACACGGCCATTCGTTCTTAGTTACATGTACGTTTTCGCATGTTTTTCTCTGTAGCTGTAAATTATGAAAGAAGCGGCAGTGTGAGGTGAGACGCTCGACTATTACTTTAATCTCTTAATGTATACGCCCTCGCTAGTTTTTCCTTCCTTTTTTTCTCTTCATATAAGCTGGTTCCCATACCCATTCGACTGCGTTTGCGTTGTGCAGTAATTATATCGTTGCTTTATCAGGCCCCCTTTTCTCGTTTTGAAAGTAATATCTCTGAAGTCGTAGCCGTGATGCACGAGGCCAAACTTATACAGTATGAGTGCCTAGCTATTAGGTCCGATCGATCTCCTTATCGAATATGTGGAAACCTCACAAACCATAATTTAAAAGATCATCTGATTACATACGGATACCCTGGGTACGGTTTCCGAGCTGCACGCTGATGACTCTAGTTCATGTCCCCGCAAACTAGTCGCTGTCACCAAAAGCTATAGACCTGGTTCTGGACTTGCAGTACTTATTATGACCATCCTTTTGTCATCGACAACAACAACAACCTGTTACTACTCTCTCCTTTGACTCCTGTACAGCCATACTGCCGTTATTAGAATCTTAGATCGGAGATAACCTAACTCAAAGTCACTACAACTTGAAACCGGGAATCAATCAGTTGACTGGCTGCAATCAGGAGGTTTAGGGATGTTTCAAATATATATATACGGATATACGGGACAGTTCTTGAACTAAATTCGATATGGGGATATGATATGTGGAATCCTCACATCTTAGATATAGGCTTTGATTCTCGGTTTCCTAATATTGCACGATTGTGGGATTCAACACTAATATACTATGCTGTTGTACTATGGCATTTCGAGATGTATCAATTACAACAAAGAATTGTGCGGGGCTCGAAAACTTCCGGGGAGGCCCATACCGTATTGTATACAAGACTCAATCAAGCTCCAGTGGCGGGACAAACCGTGCCCTCAAAAACATCTCCTTCGAGATCAAGCATGTTAATTCTGAGTCTTCCTCCGTCTTCAATAGTTCTGCCAGGTCCATGTGAGAAAGGGGGTACACATAAATTAAACAACGGATACCCACTCGGCGGAAATTTGCATTTGAACTACCTTGTCAGAGTCTTTAGGGGTCCACGAACTCAAAATAGTGATTATACCATCCTCCTTCGGCTAGATAAGAGTCCGAGTTGTTGGTCCAGAGTTACAAAGAATAAGAGTAAACCTGATATATGACTCACCTGAAGAGGTTGCTCAAACTGAACATTCGTAGGGTTCCATTGTTTTTGGACGTCTAACAATACTGATTTGAGTTGATCACGAGTCACTGTTTGACCTGCAACCGTCGCTTGGACGTTCTCCGTGAACGTGTTCAAGAAGCGTGTACTGAAGAGGTCTATGGGACCAGGACCCATCATAATGTTTCCAGGTCGTCTTGGAATCGAGATGTGGGGTGCAGAGAGGAGAGAGGCGAAGGTTTGGGAAAGCCATTGGCTGGTAGTTTCTGTAGTCATTGTTCTGAATATCGTAGTCCAAACTATGCGATTTCCGTATTTTATACACCAGCTAAAGCGTCTGTACGCCGGTAGCGCAGTCGGCCGTAGTCACATACTAGTGGGTACCTTGGTGCCACAGTGATGATATATTGGTCGCCTGTGACGAATTGTACATGTAATCATTTTTTTGAATCTAATTATTTCCAAGTTGGCTGTATCATATAAAAGGTGGCCGGTTTCCTATCTATGTTGCAAACTTCTACACCAGTCCTATGTCTCAAACCCCCGAAGCTCAGGCATTTCTTGATCGCGTCCTCGTCTTGCCAAACGCCCCTGGACAACCCCTTGACGATGTTCTACAACCATCTCTCAACGATGAGGCAGAACTTCGCCGTCTTTTCGCAGCCGATAAAACGAACGCTCGGTTGTCCGATATACACGTAGGTCTTGTCAATGTATTTAGCGCCCCCTCAGATATCAGAATTACACGTGCAAGAGTCGTCGAAAGTGACGACGAGCTGGCTGCAAACTATGTCATGCCATTACCTGACAATCGCAGACGCAAAGAAGGCGAACCTGCCATGGTTCAGACTTTGGAAGAATTCAACAATAATTGGGCAGTCTTCACCGAAGGCTCCTTGTCTCAATTGCTCGATTGGAACAACGTTGTGGCCGCTGGCGGCTCTGTACTTGCTTGCTTGTCTCTTCCCCCTGAGAGCGCCAAGGTTTCAAAGAGGGCGCTCCGCAAATATTTTCACGGAGAAGCTTATCCCTCATCGGACATTGATCTATTTTTGTATGGGCTTTCTCCCCAACAAGTGCTGCTCTTTCTATTTTTTATCCTCGATTCTTCTAAATTTCTTATTTACTTTAGGCAGAGGTCAAGATCAATCAAATATACGAGGCCGTGAAGGAATCAGTTCCTTGGGACTGCACCTGTGTCCGCACTAAACATACAGTTTCCATTCACTGTGATTTTACCTTATCCATCCAACGAATTAATCACTTTCTGAAACTGATTATAGCCCAATTCCCATATCGTTGTATTCAAATCGTACTGCGCTTGTATCAATCTCCCGCCGAGGTCCTTGCCGGGTTCGACATAGATGCGCCGTGTTGCGCGTATGATGGTTTGTTTCTATCACTATATTTGATTTACGATAAGATATTCACGTGAACTTTGATCATCCAGGTCGCAACGTATGGGCAAATCCTAGAGCAATCGTCGCAATGATGAGACAGTGTAACACGGTTGACATGACCAGACGTTCTCCTTCGTACGAAATGAGACTCTCCAAATACTCTGCCCGTGGATTTGAAGTCTACGTACCTGGTTTACGACGCGCAGACATAGACCCTACGGTACGTATATTGTGGGCTAATTATGCTCATACTACGATCTCAAACCAAAATATTGCTTCCTGATTCCTTCCAGATCTACGAACGCTCTATTTCTCGAATTCAAGGCCTTGCAAGACTCCTCGTCCTTGAGAAACTCCAAGATGTCAATAGTCGAGACGCATATTTGGGTCAACGCCGGAAATTACGCAGCAGACCACAGCCCAACGCTTCAATGTGGACGACGTCATCTAGGAGTTACAAAGGTGATCTCAAGCAGAATCTAGCCGCGTCTGCCTTGCAGATAAACGACTACGATGTTGGCAATCTTCATATCCCATACGGTCCAGGTCAGTATTCAAGCCGTTTAACTGCGTATCTAGTGTTATAACTTTATTTATTTCAGGATGGGACGTAAAGAGAATTGAGAAACTTATCTACCAAACGGTAATGTTGATTCCAAAAAAAAAATCCGTTCCAAAAAGAGTTGACATTGCCCTCAGGATCTTGGAATGAACTGTGAGAGAGACAATTTTCTGTACAACTTGTTTAGTCTTTATAAAACTCGAATTTACAGCACCTTACAACCCGAAAAACAAATATAGACGTCTCCACAGGCACCCTGCGTGGTTCGGAACGATGACTGAATGTTTGGACGATCTTTGTTCGGTAACCACCTTGCCCTCTGGTACTATTAATCCTTTCACTTATTAACATTCCGATCTAGCATTGTCCCGATCCCCTGACTGAAGAAGAAAAAGTGATTCAAGAGGATGAGGACAAAATTTATCTTAGAGGACGTGTACAGTAAGCGGTTTGATCTCTCCGGGCTTGCCGTATAGTAATACAGACTGCCATTTGGAGATTTATCCAGGACGACCCAGGGCGTCAAACTATGACCGGCTCTTTTAACCCAATTGATATTGGCGAATGGAGCGGAGACGCCTACATCGGCGATACTGCGAGATTTTTCAAAGCCATTGCCTCCTTTGACCGTGCAGGCGTCCACCAAATGATCCAGAATGGGACCGCGGATGTTAACAGAAGGGACCATGTCGGGCGCACACCTTTGCACGTTGCTGTACTGGTGAAAGCCGTGGATATCGCCTGCGATTTGATCGACCACGGAGCTAGGATAAGCGCTCGTGTTGTTGATGGGCGGTCGGCATTACACATGGCTGCTAGACTGGATTTGCCAGTTGTTGTCAGGAAACTGCTAGAAAGGAGCGCATTCAATGTCGTAAAGTTGAAGGGAGACCAGAAATACCAGGGAAAAGAGGGAGAAGGTGAGCAAGTGGCTAAGAATGAACCTGTCCGAGCTACACAGAGTAATGAAGGTGAAGGTGTTGACGGTGAGGATGAAGACAACTACGAGCGTTGCAGTAGCGATGATGATTGGTCTTCAGTAGATCGCAAACCAAAGAAGAAAGAAGTTGGAGTTCAAGAATATGATCGTGACGATATGGTTCTCCTTGAGGACGACACTAAATTTCCAGACCTTCTTGATGTCAACCTTGCTGATTGGGATCTTTCTTGGCCACCTTTGTTCCATGCCGTAACGGCTGGCTCGCTGTCCGTCATAGAAGAACTTCTTGCAGCAGGTGCGGACGTGAAGGTGCTCTCGACATTCGTTGTCAGATACCATACGTATGCCTTCCACCCCCTTACACTTGCGATTCTCACCGAAGATGATGGCCGTGCCTGCCAAGTTGTTGAACTGCTGTTGAAAGCAGGGGCAGTTTCAACTGCTACAGACGAGAATATGCTATCAATATTTCATCGTTTTGTTTGTTCTGGAAGATCTGCACTCGTTTCTACTTTGCTTCATGCCGATCCAAATTCTAAAGCCGCGATCAACTTCCCAGCAGTGTTCGAAGGTGCCGCCGTGTTTCCACTTGTCACGGCGTTGAACAAAGGGTCTTACCCTCTCGTTGCAACACTCCTTGCACACGGGGCGAAGGTCAACTATACTGAAACAGATCTATCCCGAGTGAGAACTGCAAGGTTAGTGAATCTTTTTTGTCAGGAACTTGAGGATCTTGGAATTGGCCTTTTCTTTTCCAGCAGTCCTAGTCATAGATGGCGTCTGGATGATGAGTATCTGAAGGCGATAGCAAGACCAATCGAGACTGCGATTGCGCACTGTGATCCAATCGCTTATCTCCTTCTCAGGCTAGACTGCGATGTCAAACTTCCAATTCGGCAAGGTCTCGTATACACCTGGTCATCGGCTCGTGGGCTAACTTATCTCGAATGGATAAGAAATGCCATACAGAACATCACCGAACGTTTGCGCAAAATGCAGTCTGAAAATTCGATTGAGAACGCTGGAGGTCTTCTGACAACAACCGAGGGTAGTTGGAGGAGCCATTGTGCAAAGGCCGTCAGCGATATCTGCCAAGCGAAGAAGAAAGGGAATATCACGCACATTGGGGAGACACAGACACCAATTATGCTAGGATCTACGGGTCCATCTGCTCCAGACGATGAAAGACGACTAATTGGCTATAAGGAGTACCTCGAAAACATCGAAAAGGTATTTGTTGAGCTAGGCGCCAAAGCTAGGGAAGTGCCAATAGGACTTTGGAGGTCCGATCCTGGGCTTGCACAACAAGAGACCAACTTTTCGTTGCCTTACGACTACATACTTCCTGGTGCCAATAATTGGGACAACCAGAGAGTTCCAAAGCAAGCATTCTCCGCTTATGATGGACTTTTCCAAGCTTGTTGGGTTGGTGACAATGCTCGAATTCAGCAGCTTTGTTTTCCGAAAGACGGTTCAGCGAGTTTAATGCAACCACTTCAGATATCTGTAAAGATGGTTTGGTCGGAGTTGACTTGTGAGCTTTTTTTTCCTGTTAAATTGTCCAAGTAATATCAAGTCCCAGAGCAGTCACTCCACTTCATGCCGCTATTTATAGACGCAAGTGGGAAACTGCCCATCTTATCATGGCAATCGCTACTTCTCAGTACAAGAGTGAGGAATCCGTCCTGACTTTCGAGACTCGGGATATAGCATTGGGTTGGTCATTGTATATCTTGATTCTCAGAACTACAAGAATTCTTACTGTTTTCTCCAGATGACGAGTTGGAGAATGAATTAGGACTTGTGCGGGACTACGAAATGGAGCCTCGCAAAGTCGATTATGTTGATGTCGCGAGCAGGCCATCTACCATACACACCGGTTTTTCACCACAGAGGTTGCTGGACGACTGTCGAACTACCTGGCTTGCTAAGGATGGTTCAAAAATTTACACCGAGTCTTTATTGCATCAATCTATAGAGGAGGGTGATCTTGAGGCATTTGTTCAGATCTGTGAGATATACAGACTCCCTCCCGGAGAGGCTCCCATGTCTCTGAGCACTGCTCTGGATTGGATAATTTTGTACGATCGTCCGGAGATGCTCGATGACTTCATCAGGCGAACCGGGGTCGGTATCGAACTACCTCATCGAAGAAGTGGAGGCGATACCGAAGAGCATTACGAGCTATTTGCTTCTGGTCGCAAGGTCTATCTTGGTCTTACTGTCCATGGACGGAAACGGAAACACCTTGCGGTGAGGAGATACTCTAGTGCACGGCAAAACAATCAGACACTTGTTATGAGAGCTGCCATGAACGGGGCCAACGATACGCTTAGATATTTGCACGGACAACGTCCTTTAGAGGCATATCGGTACTTTGCCTCCACCAATAGAGAAGGACACCGTCTCAAATGGATCCCGGACCTATCTGCTGTACTTTCGCAGGCTTTGGGATGGACAATCAATGTCCTCAACGAATCACCACTGGTAGCAGCCATTCTTGGAGACAGATTGGACACTGTCAAACTGTTGTTCGATTTATTTCCGAATCTTGCGGACGCATCTTTACGTGCAAGGTATTTCACCTTTATTTTTGCTTTTGGAGTTCATAATTTATTTGCTTCGTTTATCAATAGGGTCAAATTCTGTCGTTTTACGATGCTTCTCGTGGCTGCGGATCGCGGCTGTTCTCCCGAGTTGTTTGATTATCTTCTCCGTACCAACTCATCTGTGATGGATGTAGATCACCGAGGGTTCGTCAACTTGAGTATTAATCTGTGTTCTGGCATTGAGGTTGCTTAATTTCACAGATGGAATATTTATCATCTTGCTGCGGCCAAAGGGCATAAAGATTTGCTTGCACACATGCTTAAAATCTTGCCAGAGGATGTCAGGGAGATCTTGTTGACTCAACAGTCCAAGTACAACTTGAACACGGTAAGTTGTTTTCTGCTATTCGCTGGAACATAGCTTCAACTTGTATCGATAATTCCAGCCACTCCATCTCGCAGTGAAGGCAGGCAAACTAGATGCCGTGAAGCTCATCGCTGAATATCAGAACGCATCATTTATGCTCCAAGACATAAATGGACTCACCCCGTTGTATGCTGCAGTCACATCGGGTATCGCTGAAGTGACAGAAGTCCTTTGTCGAGTCAGCCCCAAGGAAACATTATATATGGAGAACAGCGTTGGCGACACAATTCCAGAAACAGCCGTGCATTTGAGCTTTTACGATCTTACCCACAAGGATTTCCCCGGTCATATGGAGAATATCCGAGAGCTAGATCATAGCGGCCCGCTGAACAGACCTTCCGTAACAAAGACGTTGGAGGAAAGGGAGCGAAACGTCGACCAATTACGCAGCACGCTCGACCAGCTTATCGCAGGAGGTCGTCTTACTCATGAAACGAAGTTGACCAATGAACTATTAGCTTTTGCAAAACATATGGAGGCACTAATCGACAAGGACAAGAAAGAGCCACAGCAGATGCAAGAAACATCAAAGATTACCCAAGACCGAACCAAGACTGCTGAACATATACGCACATTTGTCGGTGCTGCTGCAAGCTCGAACCTAAAACGTACCTTGTGTCATATCCTGGACGTACATAAATCGGTCGAAAATCATTTGCGGAAGACGAGGAATGATTCCGGCTTAGTTGACAGCGGTGGAGGGTTGGTGAAGCCCGTAGTTGGTGAGGAAGACCTGGAGTGTAAAGCGAGCTTGCTTTTCGATCATCTGGATCCACATTCCGCATTTAGCCCTGACATGAGTTGAATTTTTCGTTGACTGTATCACCTCTGTTCTGTACTATACCTCTATGATTGTATAGGTAAACTACCTGTTAAAATTACTTGGAAGTCGTTTCGAGCGGCTGCGTAAGTCGATGTAAATTCCTCTCCACCTGGTGCTTTCTCAGAGTCTGTTTCACTCCATGTTCTCAACTCAGATAGCACCATTTTCTCTTTAGGTGTTAGTAATGGACTAGTAATAGTGGTGAATGAGGAGCTAGTCTATTACATCCAAACAGAAAATGGTGCTATCCAAGTCTGAGAACACAGAATAAAACGGACTTTGTCTTGATCCTCCTATGAACAGGGCACAGGTGGTTTCATCTGATAAGACCCCTGTCATGAGACGAGGCACATCATCGCACGGTTTTACAGTATTCCAACCCCGGGCCATCAACTCTCAGGTTTGCATATAATATTATATCTGAGGGTGCCGTTCTGTTAACAGTAAGTTGTCCGGTTGATTGGCTCACGATATGATATATCCATCAAGTTGGTGAAACCTATTAGTAGTAGCTTACCTGCATTTCATCATGGTCACTTTACACAGTCACGATTGGATGCCTGCAGTTGCCGGTGCTAGATCTGTGTGACGCTCGCACAATTCAAGCGCTGATGATTATATGAACTCGGCCCGGATCCGTATGGCGGGTGTGTCAGCCCCATGACCGCCGGGATGTTCAGCTCACGTCACGCCCACAGGTGTTTAATATGTTTAACTAAACTTTGTCCTGATCATCTTAATTGCGGGATTCAAGAGGATAAGGACAAATGTTCAAGGATGGCTGCAATGCGATATGCCTCACGCTCTCCACTCAGAACGGCACCAGTTGCACTCCCTCGGCTGTGAAAATTGTAATCAGTTGACTTTGAACGCGACGACGGGAGTTCTCTCTCACTGGTCAATATCTGTAGCTTCCCCAGCGAAACCAAGCGCACCGGACCAGGTTGGACGTGCAGCTTCGCTCCAATCTAGCGGATTTCGACCCTCCCCTATCTTCACAGGCGTGCTGGTCGCTCCGAAAGCGTACTCGTCTGTGCACCAACTGGTTGCTATGCTCGCTGTAGGCGCAGGAACATCTTTTCCAGATACTAGCGCAGCTGCTAGTCGAGCATGGACATCGGCTGGCGAAGATTTTGTTGCTAATGAATGTGGGATGTAAACGAGTAAAGTTGGTGGATCAGATGAAAGCGCAGTTGCAATGAGAGACCCTTCTTTGGTCAACAAACTAAAGGACGGCGCCGGTGGCCACCACACAGATGGGTATGTTAAAGCAACTTTTTCGAGTACGCCCACATGAGTCCGCACAAGGGCAACGCGTCTGCGAGGGGGGAGAGGGGGGTTGAAGAACGTTGAGGGTAACTTCTGGAGGACGCCGAGCGGGATTGTGCTCAATGCAAGTTTTCCTGTGTACTTTGACCCGTCCATTGTCTGTGCTTCAACACCAGAGCTTGTACGCGACAATTTTGAGACGGGACTACCTAATTTTACGTCGCCTTTCCCGCTCTGGAGTGTAGCGTCGTAAAGGGCGGATGTCAATTTGGAATAACCACCGATGACAACGCCGTCAGAGCCCGCAAAAGCAACGGAATCGGACCAGGTGGACCAAATTAAAGAGGTGTCTTCCAAAGAGAGACCGAAAGGTATCTCAAGGCTACGTGCCAAAGATGTGACGATATGTTTCTGATCGTCGTTCAGGCCGTAGTACAACGAAGAATTGGCATCCAGAAGGACATCTGCAACGCTAGCAGAGTCAGAAGTTGAAGCATGCGAAGCACCCTTAAGGTTTTCCATGGCTGCGCCAAAGTTGGCCTGCAACTTGGACGCAACCGCTTCACTGACTGGTCCATCTTTGGTATACAATAGCGCAGACGAAGCAGGAAGCACTTGTGTAAGCTGATTGATTGCCAACGATCAGCGTGGAGTCAAAATCCAAGATATTTTCGAGAGTATACGAACAAGATTCAGCTCAGCACATAAGCGTCGAATTGGATTTCCCTCTGCATATCCATGAATCATAGAGCAGCCAAGCTCAACTGGAACACCTAGAGAGTGATCTGTAAGCGCGCGACCACCTATCCTGTTTCGGGCCTTCGTCAGCACACTCTATTAGTAGGCGCGATGAGCAACTAGACCAAATGCTCACTTCTAGAATGAGAACGCTGTGTCCTCTTCTGGTCAAGGTTCGACCCGCAACCAAGCCAGATAGGCCGGAGCCGATGATCAGGACATCCACTATGGGACCCGTCATCGTCCTACAGAAACTAGAACGAGACGGAGTAGAGAGCAATCTCCAACTCGACGACTCCGACCATGGTGCTTTTTGATAGGTGTCGGAAAACCGGCCCATACCCCGATGTACTGTACGGGCCGTGTGTTTCAGCGCAGTGACTTATTTACAGGAACCGTGAAAATTCTAAAGAACGACCGACTCTTCTCGGATCTTTGATAATCTCTCACCAATCTAAATTCAGCAGTAATCTTATCATGGTTTATTTCCACAAGCAGATCACCTCTTCACTGTAGCAGCACACATGTTTGGTATCCCCACCTTTATTCAGATCGCAGAATCGAAAGAACATCAAATTCTACGAACGACTGGTGTTATTGTGGGAGCGCAGTGTTGATGACGGACTTGGAATTACATTGGGCCGATTTGTATCCCAAACTCTGATAGCTTGAGCTTTTCAATAATCCACAAGAACACTCCCCATCATACCACATCACCCGACTAGACTTGTATATCTGTCGGCGTCGACATCTCTTCGTTTGAAAAGACCGGTTACCTTATAACAAAGAAATCAGCACGGGAGGTTGATATAATTTAGAAATATATCAATACCGTTAGGAGCGTAAGTACATGTATTCCTGTCCTGAATCTTGCGTCAACAACAGGTCAGTTAGTCGACGTCTTCCATACCACCAAAAAAAGGTTTTTGTGGGGACCGGTCCGGAGCCCTCTCTGCAGACTTTTCAGAAGTGCTAGACTCAAGAGGAATGCTGGGTGTGAACCCTCTGCCAGTCAATCTTGTGGGAATTCCTTCGTTTCTGCCTTTCCTTCGCAACTTCCGCTTCTGAACTTTAACAAACGCCAACAACGCATCTAATGCGTCGCTGATGTGCAGTTTGCTAGGTCGGTCTGCTAACCTGCACACGAACAAAAGAGCATAAGTGAACAGAGGATTGCGCAGAAAAAAAACACCTACTTCGAAAGCATCTCCTCTACAACATCATTTCCTTGCAGGAAAGGCATCATGTCGATAATCTCCTTATACACTTTGGCTAGAACTGCGTTCCCACCTTTCATCACAATAGCTGTGTCGGTCCAGCTTTCGAATCGCTGCTTAAACCTCGGCCTGAATTCCTCCCGCAAATCCTCCAGATCAAAATCATCGTCAAGATTCATGATCCCCAGTGGGTCCTCACTGTCCGCCTCTTCGGGACCAATTGGCAACCCCATCATGAAAGCGGCGAAAGCGACTGGATGTGGAGGCTGCACAGGCGTTGTGACGGCCTCAACCCACTGTGCGAGTCGATCTGTGCGCACAGGAGATCCTGAGGGTAGCTTAATAAACTCTAGAACCTCTTCGCGATTGACCGGATCATCTATCGTGGCGAAACATGGCAATACAGCAGCTTTGATTAAACGTGCTGTGTCCAAAAGCTCCTTTTCCAGAACCCTCATCGCTTTTGCATGATAGAGTGAATTCTCAGAAATAACAGCCGTAGCCGTTTGCAGTGCCCTTGCGTCCCGTGGTCGGAGAAGATAATAATGAGAGTCGAGCAATGAAATGAGGGCAGGTCTACAGTTGCGGAACGTGTGTATCTCAAGAGCTGCTGCGAAAGTTTCGGAACTGGTTGTGGCTACGGCTGAGAGATGTCTGACCAATTCATCTTCTGTGGCTTTGGAATCAATAGACGTGGAGATTAAGCAGTTGTAGAGGGCAAGTGTAGGTGTGGATCTAAATATATCTGTTAGTCTACTCTTCACCATGTTCTTGAGAGGTAACACTTGGTTTTGAATTTTCTGCGGCCAATGCGAGTGGAGGAAAGAAAAATTACAACTAGTGTCATCATCATCTTCGTATGCGCTATCGTTGTCATCCGAATCAACCTCGTCGCAGTCATCATCATCGTCATCGTCATCATCATACTCATCTTGTTCGTCCAAATCAGATAGAGCTGGAGGTAAGGTGTCAGAAGTGAATATGCGGTGCTCCAAACTCAAAGGATGCGTACACATCTTTCCACCCATAAGCATGCGATCGAGAGACTGCCATCCCAGGATGCCTTCAATGTCTCTTAGCATGCACGGAACTTGTGACGAGTATCCGTAAGCCAACATCGTCAGGAACACTTCCCTCCAAACCCAGAGCAGAACTCCATCGATATTCTGCGCGCCCTCCAAATGAAATGATTTGACTTTCTTTCCATTCCCATCCTTGATTATCAATGGAACGTAGAAATTCAAGTATGAACACCTGCAGCTAGCACTTGAACTAAAATCAGCGACGTTTAACGCAAAGTTGAGATATATGGGAGCATACCATCCGCGACTCTTAGCGATGCGATCCAATATACCAACAATGAACATCAAACAATCATGCACACGGGAAAAGTGGATGCGATATTCAAACGCAATTGTCCAAATATCACCGATCCAATCGGTTAGACTATCAAAAATTTCAAACAGAATCTCTTCCAGGTTTGAACGTTCCTTCATAAACGCCCTTTTCGCGTCTCGTTCGAGCTCATCGAGAAGTCTAAGGAGCTCTTGACGCTTGGAAGGAAGATCAAGTCGCGGTGCTAGCTTCATGCGGGTTTGAAAACGTGAAGTGACACTTAGAATCTTCTCCGTCTTGTTCTTGGGCAAAGTATCAAGGAGAGGGATTAAATGTTTGCGAACTAAAGTGTCTCTTGATTCTGGTGGTAGCGATTCGTAGATGTGAACGAGTCTGAAATTAATATTATATGTCCCGAGTAAATGGTATATAACATTGAAGAAGAGCCTACTTTGAACGAGAAGACATTTGTTTCATTCCCTCTCCACCCGGGTGAGTCTGCTGCAAACTTGAAGTTGTCCCGGAGAAGTAAGGTGTGACGTGAGCAAGTATCACACTCCACGAGATCGTTGTGACACCCGCAGAAATCCGAATTTACTCCTTTTCCTTCGACCCCCACCACCATGGCAGAAATTGACACTGACCTCTATGGCGGTACGTTCTTTCTTCTGCATTCCCAATACCTCGAAATTTACTCATACACAACCTTCAGACCTTTATGGAGCAGATGACAATGATTTTGCCAGCGCAACAGAAACTGCACAGGACTTGTCTAAACTTGATGCTCAAGAACATGAACAACCAGAGGAACCTCCAGTTCCCGCAAAACCTACAGAACCAGCTCCGAAGCCTTCAACTCATCAATCATCTTCCTCTGATTATCCACAACAGTCTGTGACTGCGCCAAAAATGGAGTCTCCGCCTCCAGCGACGCAGCAAATACCAACGTACCAGCAACAGATCCCTGATTATGGGGAAATTCCAGCTCCACGAAATGATGGTGGGGATGATTATCAGGGTATAAACAGGCCAGTAAGGCCTTCCGAAATGAAAGAGGAAGGGTGAGTTGCGTTTTCTTCCGTTTCCACTAATCCCCGTGTTCTTGTGAGCATGGCCAAGCATTGCGGGTACCGGCTTTTGGCTTGTGTTTGTTGCGGTTGTGGGTTGTAGTTCCAACGCACGTAGCATACGTCGTTCGTTCGTTCGTAGTCAGTCGTCGTCGTCATCGTCGTACGCTATGCCTACCCAGCGACTAGGACTAGCTAGCTCTAGCATATCCGGCTCCGTCTACGTCTAGGCTAGGCTAGCTTTGCTACAATCAAACCAACCACACACTCGAACGCATTGTAGAGTCCTCCATTTCTTCTCTATTGTTTCTGTGTGACCTATTCTAGGCTATCGATACTAATAACAATCTCCCATTTTTCTCATATACTTTATCCTATGCGTCAATTGTACCTCTATCCATCGATTTGCTCTCTCGTTGTAATCCTCGGCATGTAGCAAAATGTTCATTGGAGGCCTTAACTGGGACACAACAGATGGTATCGGTTACTGTTGTTATTTACTCAGCGACTTGTAGTGCTAAATTTATTTACCTTGTAGAGGGCCTGAGAAACTACTTCTCTCAGTTCGGAAAAGTAGAAGCATGCACAATTATGCGCGACGCAGGAGGTCGTTCTCGGTGCTTTGCCTTTCTGACTTTTGAAGACCCGGCTTCTGTAAACGCGGTTATGGTTAGGGAACATTTCTTAGATGGAAAGATAGTACGTAACTGTAGCGTCGTTTATTGTCCTGTCTATTTCGTTCGTGTACTGATATCGACTGCGCTGTTCGTCGTGCTAGATTGACCCAAAGAGAGCTATTCCCAGACAGGAACACCAACGCGCAACCAAGTTATTTATAGGGGGCTTGGCTGGGAGTGTAACATCTGAATCTATGCGAGAGTACTTCTCCCAATTTGGACGAGTTGTCGATTCGACCGTTATGTTGGATCGAGAGACGGGCAGAAGTAAAGGCTTCGGTTTTGTGTCGCTAGAAAATGTGGATGTCGACCCAATACTCGGTTTTGGGAAGCTCGAGATTGATGGTAAAGTGGTACGTGAATCTCAGGCGTGGATAGTGGTGCTCGTTCTTAAATGTATCTTGTCAAGATTGACGTCAAGTTGGCTCAGCCTCGTTCTGCACGGGATAACCCGCCTAACTCTCGAGAGGGTAGTACACAGGCATTTGCCGGAGGGACGGCCGGAGCCGGAGCGTTTACCAACCAGGCAAACTTTGGTTCCGGAAGTCCGATGCAAGCCCAAGGAGGAACAGGCAACACACCGTTCGATGCTAATGCATTGGCATCTCTGTGGACTCGGATGTTCCAGCATATGGGTGGTGGCGGTATGAACCCAATGATGGCCGGAGGTGGAATGAATCCAATGATGGCTAGCATGGCGAGTGCTGGAGGAATGGGAATGGGAATGCCAGGCGCCATGGCGGGAATGGGTGGTATGGGACGTGGCGGACCAATGGTCGGCATGGGAGCAATGGGAATGGGAGCCGCAGGAATGGGTGCGATGGGTCGAGGAGGACCCAGTATGGGGAACCCTACGATGATGGGAGGTATGAATCCTAACATCCCGCGAGGCCCGAGAGGCGCCCCTGGTGGAAGTGCAGCTGGTGTTGGACCACAGAGAACGGGTCAAAGAGGACAGCACGGATATCATCCTTATTCTCGATAGCCTATCGTCTTGCCGGTTCTTCCCTCCCTCCATTATATGTATGATCAGGAACCGTCGTAGTTTGCTGTAATACACGGGTTGATATATATATACATTATTGTGTTTTTGTTCTTGTTTTTCTAATATTGAGTACCAGATAGCTGTACCGCGCTTATATAGTTCTACAGGTCAATCCTAAGTCTTTGATGTTGTAGTGACTGAGTTTCTTGAGCCACAGTAAAAATATATCTAGAGGATGTTTATTGGCTTGGCATTAGGCTGCGGTCCTACGGCCCGGGACTCTGAAAATGATTTCTATAATCTCAGACCGGAAAGCTTCATTACCTTTTTATCTCTAACCTCTCACCAGGCAGATAATGCCTCAGGTTACAATTGGAATCCTAGGTAAGCAGCACCCGTTAAGAGACTTCGTCCTTATTAGCGGAGCTGATAACAATGGCTACTATCGACTGCAGCTCTTCAAGGAGCTTTTCTTGAGCATCAAACTATGCTACAAAAACTTACGATAAAAAAATATGCCCTGGTGGTCCTTCAAGTTCGGTTGCCCAAGGATCTACAACTATGTGATGCGCTCATCATCCCTGGTGGAGGCAAGTTTCTGTTCCAAATCTGCTTTATGTTATTTTAAATGATACCTCCCTCCGCGTGTCTGCGTGTGTAGAGTCCACCACAATTGCGTTATTGGCTCGACTTTCAGGATTGCTCGAGCCTCTCCGTCAGTTTTTGAAGATTAAACCCGTTTGGGGTTCATGTGCTGGGGCAATTTTGATGTCCCGTGCGGTTGAAAATGCCAAGAAGGGTGGACAGGAGTTGTTAGGCGGTGTTTCAGTTACCACTGGTAGGAATGGGTGGGGATCACAGGTGGGGTTGTTTTTTTTTCTTATCGGAGTGGATTGTTATCGAAGGTTCCACCTAACAAACTTTCGTTAGGTAGAATCATTCGAGGTGCCACTTCGTGTAGAACACCTCCGTGAACCAGAACAGACCTTTCGAGGCATATTCATCCGTGCACCTGTAAGTTTAGTAATTGATCTTTGATTGGAGTTAGCCTCATCATAATTTTCACACCGAAACTCCAGGTTGTGCTCTCGTTATGTCCCCTTCCAACAGACCCTCCAATCAAAATTATATCTCGAATATCCGTTGATCTGCTTCCGCCGTCCCAACAAATCGTGGTCCAAAACAGCATAAGCGATGGTCACAATGACCCCAGAACGATTGTAGCACTCAGACAGGGCAATCACTTGTTAACAACATTTCACCCAGAGTTGACAAAAGACTCGAGGTTTCACGATTACTTTGTACAGGAATGTGTTATACCAACTCTCGTCCAGAGTTGATCAAGCTGGTGTCTACTGGCTTACACGAACGGGACACCAATATGTTATTCGTATTTACGCGCTAGTACTGTCCTTAGAACTGAGATACATTATAGATTAGAATTGCAGTTTGGTTTCTACGAAAACACTTTGCGGCCAATCCAAAACCTCTCCTCTATCAGTAACACCCTGAACGTAGAACCGAACTTCCTCTCCGAGCTGCAAACTTTCTGGTAACAATGCTTTTTCAACACGGAACCTATTCATTCGTCCATTCCATCCCGTAGTCCCGATGAACTCTGCAGCTCTATCGGGGCCGAGATAAAAACCGTTCGGTTCTCTACGCTCAACATACAAGTTGAAGTAGATGAAATCTGGAAAGAATGACGAAGAGGCCAGCTCCCATATTTGCGTCGGATCATCTGGTTGTTTGCGTATCAATGATGATGGTATGAAGGGATTGAAGGAAGCTGCGAATTCCCAGGTAATAACACCAGCTCTGTAGTCAGCCCAAAGAATTTTGGGTATGTATTTGGGAGCTTGAGCGGCAATAGTGGGGGAAATTGTTAATAATCCGAGGAGAATCGAGCAGTCGCATGGTAGAGAGGGGTCTTCCGTTGCACATCCAACGATAAGTCCAATGGAAGATAGGACATCTTTCGCGGGGAGGTCTTTCTGTATACTAAACTGGATGTGTAGCCTCGTCCAACCGTTTTGCAAGTCGTCGCACGACATCGAAGAAATATCGAACTCGTAATCTGATCGAATGGAGACAGCGACCTCCAAATCTGCGGCTAGCGAGTCGGCTTTGTACACCAAAGAGGCCTCGTACTCTACTCCTGGGGTGATCGCGATAGATTGGGTTGGTATCCAAACACATCGGAAAAACGCGCCCTCGTCTCCGACAAAAGACAGTGACAATTGAAGCGAACTACCACCAAGCCATGCATCGTTCTTCTCTAACGCAGATGTCGATTTTGGCAATGGACCCTGACCACCACCGTCCTCCCACTGCGGTCCTGGCCGCGGCCATACTAGATTTCCCAAAGAACACTGTTTCTGAACATCCGTCCACCCATTCTCGCTCACCATCATTTCTGATCCTCGAATAAACCATTTGCGTCCTATCCCAGGAGAGAAGCAAGTAAAAAAGGGAAGATTGACTGGATTAGGAGGCGGGACATCTGTGAAAAACCAAGTGATAGGCTTGAAAGGTCCAGGGAGCGGTACATGTGGTGACATAGCTCTCTTTCGCATCGACAATTCCGACAGATCGGGCACAGAGACCACTTCGTCTTTGGATTCGGGCCCTAGCCAAAGCTTACGCTCATATTTCCACCATTCTTCCCAGTTCCAACCCGGTTTATCCTGTTCCGACTCCCATGTCCATGCTTGGCCGAACATCGCGACGCTTAAACCTAATGATTTAGGGTCTATTTGAGAGATGGCGACATATGAGTTAAGTCCACCATCCCCATAAACACCGCGGCCCCATACGTCTACACCGAAATACAAGTCATTAAGCATTTTGTCTTTTAGTTTCGTGTCCAGAAAGTATTTCGCCGTGATTGCTGGGTAATTTGGGAGCCACTGAAAATACCATTCTTTTCAACTTTGAAGTGGCGTGAAAGGTAGATATAAGGGACGTACGGTGTAGTTGGTGAAAAAAGATGTGGAAGGCGGGAAGAACGGAAGATTGTAGTTGTTGAGCCTGTCCTGCCATTTAAGCTCGCCTGTATAAATGACGCTGTCGTACCATACGACTTCGGAGTGAGGTCCAACTCGAGTTTGAAGCTCTAAGCGCAACAAGGAAATCCAAGCAGAAAGTGCTCTAGTTTGTTCTGGTCCTCCACGTAATGGACATTCAAAATTTAACAGATACCCGTCAAACCCACGCTGGTGAGCTAGTTGGGCTAGAATACGTGCGTAATGAGGGGAAACAGGGAAAGAAGCAGCCGAAGGTAACGTCCGTGTGGAAGCGGCTGGGCCTGTCACAGATGGGGGAAGGCGGCCGAATAAGAGTCGTAAACAGTCTTCTTCCCCTGAATTTTCGAAGATCCTAGGAGGAAGTTGTTATTCAACGGTCGTCTTCTGCAACAAGGTAAACCGACAATGTTCCTAAGATCTTTACGCCTTGACGGTGAGCGGCTGTTACCCAACCTGAAGGAGGAATAGAAACTCTGTGATGCGCGAAACTTTACAACAGCCTGTTAACAAACAAAGAATGGAGCAGCAGAGTATCGACACACTAAATGAATATTTCGCAGAAGGACCAGAAGTTGAAAGTGTACGAGAGAGACGAAGGTTTCTCAGTATAACCGCCCTAGATTATCGTAAGTGGTGGTTTAATTACAGTGGTTAAAGAGGGGACAGTTTGCGACTTACCTTGTAGTCGTGACAGACCTGGTATACGTCGGGAGTCAGTATATCGATCTAGAAGCTGAAAAGGCGATTATTCACCAAGAGTTTCCCTTGTTGAGAGGACTTGTTTCCTGCTATCTTTGATCTCTGAATGTATGGCAGGACTCCATAGAGCTTTGCCACAGACTTGTCTGCCCAGTCGTCAAGTTGTGATAAAGAAGTAAAGTATGGAGCCTCGTCGAAGACGGACTGAGAGTGACCGGTACCTCTCAAGGGCATCCTGTTCTGTACAATGCCCGAGTCGGAAGTGAAGCTAAAATGGTGTGAACTTTCTCTGGGGAGAATTTACATTTGCCTCGTATCCATCGATAACACACTGCGAGATTTGCAGGTCGATTTTCTACAACAGATTTCACCCGTCCTCAGAGTCGTGATATACTAGTCTTGGCATAAATCATGCCTAAGCCCCCGTCGGAAATTCATCACTAACTCTTCCCGCTAGATCACGATGTAAACAGAGGAATCTTCTCTTGTATCTGAACCACGTTCATTATTTGCAGATTATAATATCCTTGTAGAGGGCCAACGGAGTTGCGCTTGACAACGGCAAATTCGAAACGAAAGGAAGCTCACGTTGGCTACACAACAAAGCTACACAAACCTAAATTGGGGAACCGGTTCGAGTCAAAATACCAGGTCAGGTAGGAAATTGCACGGGCATACTTCCCGAAGATAAAAATGCGGCTCTTATAGATTATACTCACCCTCAGAGGTTCTGTCATTGTTCACCCTTCGCCTGAATTTTGTCACATCCGCCTCCAAGTACTGGTTAATAGCAAACTGGCGGGCAGTTCGTGCTGATGCTGGACTAACGACCGGCGCATCAGGGAAATCCATAGCTACTTGAAGGTGCTCAAATCGTATTGGTGAATGATTTAGGTGTGAGCACAACTCTGGACGATAACCAGCACTGGAGCGGGTGCTAAAGTGGCTGAGTTTGAAAACTTGCCGTTTGGTTGTTTGAGAGTTGCCACACGCTCTTGTCAGCGACCTCGATGAGCTCTACGCCGACAACAGTTTCGGCGGAAGCTACGCCTGTGCCAGTAAATCCCACACCAACTGCTGACCAAGCAACACCTGTGCCCCAGTCGGAGTGGGACTTGATACATACACAACTGCGCGAAACACCTCGAAACCCTGACGGGTGGAACAGGTTGATAACCTTGGCTGAGGAGTCTGGAGACCTTGAAAAGATTGAAGCTTCTTATGAAGGTCTATTACAGACATACCCCAACACCGTAAGCAGTTCACTTCTTCACTCTATTCATATGGGCATCTGCTGACAACCCGTGTTTGCTAGTCTGCCGCACAAATCGCCTATCTTAACCACTTTCTGAACCCTGGCTTATTTAAATTTGCCGAAGCTCTCTTCAATCGCTTCCTAAGAACATCTGTTTCTGTCGATCTTTGGAAGTTTTATCTCACTTACGTGCGGCGCGTCAACACCGGTCCAAATACGCGTGATATTATCCGCAAGGCTTATGAATTTGCTTTAAACCATGTTGGTCAAGACAAGGATAGTAGCGAAATTTGGACGGATTTCATCCAGTTCCTTAGGTCAGGAGAGGTATGTCAAACTTATTCTGTATCCCTCATGAATACCGCCAGCAGCTGTGTCGAACATCACGTCATCAGTGTTGGGCTCGTTGCTTTTCCTAAGACTATGTGCTGTGCGAGCCTCACTGTCTTTTGTGCTGGAGCTCATGTCTACGTAAACCATTGTGGGAATGGCATACCTTCGCAAAACGCGTGATACTATATGGTCATTGCTCAACAGTTATTATATTTGCCCCGATGAGAGTTCGCCCTTCACGTCTCGTCTCATTATCGAAGTTGCCACCCTCAAATCATCAGACTGATCCGTCGTTTAGGAAAACACTACCTGGGAGCAGCAACAAAAGATGGATGCCCTTCGAAAAGTCTATCATCGTGTCGTGCAAATCCCAGTTGAGGGTGTCGATAGATTTTGGCAAGAGCTTGAAGCATTTGAAAATGGATTGAACAGGATAACCGTAGGCTCTTTCGATCTCTGGTCTACTCCAAAAAATGCTTAGCTGTGCCCTCAAGGCTAAAAAATTTATGGGAGACCTCTCGCCAGCGCATATGCAAGCGCGAACTGTTCTTCGGCAGTTGGAAACGCATCTACGAACGTTATTTCCACCGATGCCACCATCTCAAAATGGCAAACCCGCAATGTATCTCCCCCGCCTACCCACGTTCAATCCCGGTGAACGTGCTCTTGTTGGTGCTTGGAAAGCATATCTTAAATGGGAAGAAAGCAATCCTCTTGAAATTGAAGACAAAGACAGAGCAACGTTCTTGACAAGGATGCAAGGCATATATCGACAGGCTGTGATTCGTATGCGGTATTTTGCAGAGATATGGTTTGCACATTCCCTTGGCTAAAAGTTGTGTTTCTAACTATTTGCGCAGGTATATGGCATTTGTTTGGACGAGCAGTGTAAGTAGGAACAACGAAGCTCTAGCCATACTAAAGGCGGGCTTAGAGGCAAACCCATCGAGGTAGTTTTTCGCCCTTCCACTGTCTTTGATTCTAGCCTTTCTTATTCCATGCAACAGTTTTCTCCTAACGTTCGCGTACGCTGAAGTTCAAGAATTGAATGCCAATTTCGCTGAAGTGCACTCCACATTCGAAAAATTTATTGATATTTTGCGCAATGAACTGGAAGCTCTAGAGAGTCGTGTTTCTTCAGCAAATACTTCCTTCTCGTCAAACACCTCCCCGACTACGAATAATCAGCCTTCTGCAAGTCAGCAAGAGCAAACACAGGAGTCAAGTAATTCACAGAGCACATCCGCCTCGTTCTCTACTCAAAATTCTGATGACAAATCTCACAAATCTAAGGAACTTGCTGAAAAGAAATCAGAATATTCGTTGGCGTTGATCATGTACATGAGGTTCAGCAGACGAGCCGAAGGGCTCAAGTCTTCCAGACCATTATTCACAAAGATGAGGAAAGACAAGTGGACTGGTTGGGAAGTATATGAGGCTGCCGCTCTGACGGAGTATCATTGCACAAAAAAAACGGATGTCGCAGGCAGGATCTTCGAAAAGGGCTTGGAAATATTTGGGGATGAGGTCGAGTTTGTGTTGAGGTATCTTGGGTTTCTGATTTCCGTCAACGACGAGAACAGTTGAGCCAGTTTCTATTCATTGATTCTTCACAATTTCTGATCATGCCTTAGATGCACGGGCGCTGTTTGAACGTGTTGTAGGCAACTTCCCATCTGACAAGGCTCGTCCGTTATGGGAGCGTTGGGCTCGCTACGTATATCAATTTGGGGACCTCGAGGCTGCTCAGAAGCTTGAAAAGCGAATAGCCGAAGTCTACACAAGTGGTTTGTTTTCCCACTTACTACGTCCCTACAATGTCCTCTGTAATCATTATCAATGTGCACAGATCCACCTATCAAGCGATTCGCCCAACGACACACTTATCTTGGTACTGATGCCATCGCTACTCGGGATTTAGGCTTCGCGATGGCTCGTCAAAGTAGTAGCAGTACAGCGGGCTCAGTTTCTGGGGGTACCACCAATGCTTTGGGGAGAACAGACACTCAGACTTCGTTGTTGAACTCGACTCCAAATCAATCTGCTTCTACATCTCATAAGAGGGCTCCGTCTCCCGATCATAAGAGAAGGGATGAGCGAGCAGGTGCCGGAGATTATGGACCCCCTGCACATAAAAGACAGAGACCATTGTCGCCGCCACCAGTGAGAGAGCGGGACAGGGAGCGAGACAGGGAGAGATGGGAGGGTCAGCCGCCTTCGAGGAGGCGTTATGGGAGTCCATCACCTTGGGAGCGGGATCGCGAGAGGGACGGTGGAGGACCATCCAGGAGAGAAAGAGGACCGCCTTTGTCTGAGAAGGACGACGAAAAGCCTGTGGTATCTTTGCCTCCGATCATCTCATGGTTTGTAGGAATGTTACCCACACCTTCTTCATTTGATGGTTTGTTTCCGAACTTCTACGGCTATGTTTCTAGATCTCGTATTGATTCTTCCGTGTTTTATGTAGGCCCGGTGTTTAGAACAGACGACTTGATGCAGGTTTTCCGAAATGCAGTGATCCCGAGTACGAACAGTCTGAGGTCACGATCACCCCAACCAATCCTACCTGCTCGAGGTAAGCCAACCGTTTTTGTTTCTGACATGAAAACAAATGAGACGTGTATATAATTATCACAGGTGGACGACCTCCTCCAGATTATGGTCCTTACCAAGGACCCGGAGGCGGCAGGCGTCGATAGCTGTCAGGTTATGACAGTGTTTTCTGTGCAGTACAGTAATAACTACGAATTCCTCGTCTTCGTTGCTTTCTGGCTTCACAGGAGGACTTGATAGTAAACTTTATGCTTGGTATACGTTACAGCCTTACTTGGAAGGAATGAGGCGAATGTATAACGCGGCCTGCGTCGATCATGCGTCGGTCACTATATCCAAATCTGCTTGACCAGTCTGTCGGACAGAGAGCAATGTAAAGTCACCAAGAAAGCATACAAGGAGCGACTGTGCTAGAAAAAAATCTACACAATTTTGTCCGATCTTCGTGGCTAATGATACAAACCGGGAAATTCTAGTTATACAAGAGAAACGGTGTCTGTTTCTATATCACCAATCTGCGAACCCAACGAGTTTTCCATTCCAGCTCCACCAAATCATCTCATCATCTTCGTGGACAGTGTCTGACGAATAACTCGAATCGTCCTCTCCGCTGACCCTTCTACATACGACTCGTACCCCTTCTGTCTTGACTCCGGATCTTTTAGGTCTGGTTTTTTTGCTATTAATTGGCTTGGACGAGTTGCTGGCATGCTCGAGAAAATCATTATAAACGGCATCGAGTCCTGCGGTAAGGTTTTGTCGGGGAACCCACGATGGATGTGAAAAGCGCCTTGGGGCCCGAACGAGGACGTGAGTCAGAGTAGGGGCTACAATATCCTTATAGTGAGTAAAATGATTAAGAATGCACATGTTACATACCCATTTCTGAACCTAAACCATTGCCTTCTTCGGCACAAGCATTGGCAAGAGTACGCGACAACAGCCGTTCAGCCGCACCCAAGACCTGCGTCTCTTCAGTTTGCGTTATTCCAGATGGTCTCGGGGAAAAAGGTTGACGGCGACGCTGGAGCTGTGGAGGTTCTGGTGGTTGGAGGGCTCCCCCAGACTCTTCATTTTCACTGCTCGTTTCAGAGACTGGAGGTGACTGGGGACGTGCACTGTCGTCTTGGCTGTGTAAGGCTTCGTCAATTTCCGTATCAGTCTCTTCCTCCTCGTCCTCGCTGTCTTCACTGTCGCTACGGTCTTCATCTGTCTGGGCTTCTTCTTGATCGTAGTTTCTGTGCCCCCATATCTTGACTTCTAGCCCATCGATTGATAATAATACCTTCGCTCGAGCACCGGCAATACTAGGTCCAAGCACAACGGCAATATCTGCACGAGCGTTTGGTTTGGGGTTACCTTCGCCTTGAGGATATCTGGATGTGTTCTGTGCGAGAGCAGTAGCCAAGGCCGTAAATGTAGTTAGCAAGTGACAAGTTAACGTGTCGACTGCATCTAGCAGTTCATCCTTTTTCTTGGTCGCCCGTGAATTTTTACCCGACGGTAATCGTCCAAGCTGCACGATCGGACTGTATTGTAAGATGTCAAGCGTTTTGTGGAGAAATGTAAAAGGGTGGGAATCAGACAAGGGTATTTGGTTCTTGAGGAACAAAACATGTTGGATTAAGCTTGCTGTGAGCCTCGCTGCCATCGTGTCTGAGATAATTTCAGAATCGAGAGTGACGAGTGGGATGCTTGATGAGGGCAGCTCAGTGGCGGTGGCCTTGGCATTTCCGGATAGCTTCGGTGATGGCAGAAGGGGAGGCGTCAGCAATGGGCTCGCTACAGACGGTATCATTGTTGCAGGCGATGGGGGAAGGGTAGATGGAGTGAGTACAGGCATTGAACGTTATACGGGGTGGATTTTGTTGTTTACGACCAAGCGGCGCGTGTTTCGTGCCGTGGCACGTGATCTGTCACGGGAGACACGCGCTCATCAGTGATCAAAATTTAACCTTCAATTCCTCCAGCGAGAGAGGTCGTCGTTTATAGAAAACCTGTTCGAACTGGCGTCTGCTGCTGTACACCACCAGAGAACATAAAGATTGCCTAATGATGTCATTGAGGACAACTCCCAGAATACCTGATTGGCTGTGTACCAGAGCTAACGTCCTTCGAAAACCAACCGCGACTGATTTGGGAAATATAATTGAACTGATTGGGCTCAGGCCCTCTGTTGTACACACTCGTTTGATCTTCTTTATCAGCTTCGCTCTCCAGATTTTTCTCTCTACGAACATACTCACGGCTTATCTTGCAATATTCACTTTGTTCTACTTTTCTGAGGGCCCTCCTTGACAATGACGTCGAACCTCCATCCCCGCTCTCATTCGCTGCCAAGAAGGCCTTCCCGTTCATTTCCGTTCCCTTCAGAAACATCCGGTAAGTTACGTTATGAACAACCGCACCAGCGCATTGGCCTAAATCTACTTGATATGCAGATTCAATCGCCTCCAACGCGAGCACAGGTGAAGTGTTGACTCAGCACAAGGCATCAGATACCTCGAATATAGGCAACTCCGGCTTAACTCAGACCGTCCCAAGTGAGCATATCCCTGTATTCAATGGTCATCTCATCATCTTTCAATCTCTTAGACTCTCAATCTTTTATTTCCGAATCTTCAAAGCGAACAAGTTCCGATAAGCTGTCTGCGCTACCACCTTCTCTTCCTGCTTCTCCAAGAAGTAGGTATCCAATTCAGAATCCTAGTCGCAATTTCAGACGAAGTCTTGATGGGAGTCCCCGCGATTCTCCATCTGGCAGCCCTATGCCCTCTGGTGCATGCGCTTATCGCGCCAGCACTTCTGAGGGCTCGCTTGTTGGCAAAGAATCTCCAAGACAAGGCCGCATATCCTTTGAGAGTGACCATTCCGCAGGCACCTTGCGCAGTACCCGACAAAGTAAGCATCGTAGCTTTTCGCCGTCAGAGGTTACGATAATTTTGCTTCTTTAGCCGTCACTCGTATTGGTGGACTTTCAGACAAACCTGCTGGGGCATCTCCTTCTGTCGGTGTCACCTCTTTACCGGCAAGTAACCCTCGCCTAAGAAGCGATTCCCAAAGTTCGCGATCTCGTTCTCGCGCAACTTCTCCATTGCGTCTATTTCAATGGCCCCTTCATCGAATACACTCCCGTGAAGAACCTTTTGTTGCTGTAGATCCATTCAAATGGCAGTTTCGTATCTGTAACCCTCCCGCAACAGGATCTACTGATGCTGAACAGAATGGAGATCAAGCCAACTGCCTTGAAGGAACCCTCCCATTTCCATGCTGTATTCCATTGCCAGCAATGAAGAGCTCCTCCACGTATCGCGCATTGTTTGAAAACTCGAAAGCTTTCCTCTTAGATACTCTGCCCCAACAGTTATACCTCAATCTCCTGTTACACTTGCCTTCCCTTTACTTTTCTCGAGTTGCTCGTATATTCGAAGATGCAGAAGTGAGTAAAGCGGATATGCAAAAGGTAATAGACTCCTGTCAAAAGAAAACTACTAGTGGCACCACCAGCGTTCTAACTGGCCGTCTCGGTGGCCGTATAGGAGGTGCTACTGTACCATCTAATACCAACGAGAATCTGGTGCTTCCATACCCAGAAGAATGGGTTCCCCCCACTGTCTCCCCTGCACTTGCCAGATTCAAGCGCTCTTGGGAAGAGTTCATGGATTCCTTGATGAGAGAATGGAAGACGCTCAATCTCGTATCTGGCTTGCTTTGCTCGTACGCGTCCCAACTCTCTCCATGCCTCGTTTTTAGTCAACCTTTTGCAGTGCAATATTGTCGATGTTCCAGGTATCGGACATGGCGAATGATCCACTGACGCGTACTGCGGCCCTACTTTCTCTCGTTTGTGCACTTATGAGCCTTTCATATGGGTGTATGTTCATCGTACGGTTTGGGACTATGAGAAGCATGTATCGAGCGTCTAGATGGGCAGAGGTCTGTTATCCTTTTCTTATCATTACAATGTACACTGAAACTCCCTGCAGGAAGCGCAAAGGTCCAAAACTTCCATATTTTGGAACGTCTGGGTATTATTGGCCAGTCCTGCTGTCTGGCTCGCTTGGTCGATGATCTCATTCATTGTATCAATCTTATCTTACGTATGGAGGACTGGCGCCACGAACGACCCTGTTAATTCTTCGTGGGCAAAGTTAACCCCAGAACAGTCGCTTGGTCCAAGACTAGCCATAACTTCTGTCGTTGCACTCGGGCTGGTTTATTTTGCGCTGATAGTCAAAACATTCGCAAAGTATGCATCACCGGGTCCTAATAATGATGTCATCGGCGCGAACCTCAATCGACTCAATGAAAGGAATGAAAGGACAGAAACACAGGTTGAAAGAGGTCGAGCCTCAATGCGAGATTTTGATAAAAAGAGTGGTAAGGACCAAGTTTCTGTGAGCGTTCGTCCAAGTAGAGTTGGTTTGGGGTTAGGTGGTCTCACTAGTACGAGCAAGGAGAATGGTTTAGGAGGTAGCCGGGAAGTGGATTTGGAGAAAGACGCGGGTATAGAATTGGAAGCTCGGGGAAGGCTAAAGCCCAAGCTGTAGTAAGGTTGGTTGCATTTTTTAGGACCTGAAATTCTTTTTTTCTACTGTCAAGTTCTTTCTTGTTCTCATGTATCCGGGAGTTTTGTTCAGAGATACCTTAATCATTCATTCATTCATAACGAAACTCGTTTCATCCCGGCTGGTGTACATCTATAATTCGTAGACATGATCAATGTTTTCTTACGCAGCAGCATGTTTCTACTGTTACGATGTAGGAACATTGTACGTTATTGACGCAGTGAGGATTTATGAGCGTGAGCTGCATTTTACACGTTTAAAAAAATACTACGGAGTGAGAAACAAGGAAATACCCGAACAGTGGCGGTTTTAGTAAATTTTTACTATTGACCAGCTCGTCACTCAATCCACCGCAACTCTCAGTATCCAACTCAAAGCGTATACCTCTTAATCCTATGTTGAAAAGGTAAGTCTCCAGTGTCCCCTTCTTTAAAGGCATCGATCTTCGCCTTCAACGATGAAAAACAATTGGTCCGTGTTTCCAAGAAGCGACTAGACACCGCTGTCCAAGCATGCAGACACCCTTAACCAATCCTCTGATTTTTTTTTTCATACTTTATGTTTTCGGCTCCCACTGACACGCCCTTCTTGGTCGCATAGTTTCGAGGCTGACCGGCACGCCCTTCAAGACCTGAGGATGTCATAGCACTTTAAAGTAGAGGTCAACCATATTCGAATCTGTGAAGTAGGGGATTGCCATCTCAAGCTTGGGCATTCGCAAAATTTTCTTCGCTTCGTTCCCTGGTGGCTATTGCAGTAGCGATGCGACGACATTGGATTTGTTAAGATCTGACATCGATGACGGGTGCATCATGGCACAACATCTCATGTCATTGCATGGACAACCTGACGGAGCCCCAACAAGTCCCCCTGTTGTCGATATTGCGGTATCGTGCTAGATCAAGGTGTACATAAACGGTTTCTGCTTTATGGGACAATGGATGGCCTCCTCCTTTTTGAATAAATCAAGAGACCCATATATTCTATATCCAAAGGTCAATGGAAGAACAAGGTGTACGAAGACGCTCTGGCAGCAATAATTGACTTGTTCGAAAAGACTTCTCTGATAGTTTTCAGTTGCTAAAATTACAATAATTAACGCCTTTGCGAATTGTGCCGTGTTCAATTTTTGTTGTGTACGTAGTTGGGCCAAATCACTACTGCTTCTTTCATTGTAATATGAACGAATGAAAAGGTCAGACTCTACCAGGCCAAGTCTTGGATCTCGCATTCTCCACGACGTTTCTGCATGACCTTGGTGTTGCTATCACTCATAAAATGGAATAGATAACATTGGGTATGTTAGATAGATACTACTATAACGTTCGTGTACAAGCATTATTTCAACTGTCTTTGAAGAGACGACCATAAGCATGTACAAGACGGCCTAACCATTATGGATTCTTCCTGATTCCCATGAGATACTGCATGGCCTGGAAAGCAGCCTATATAACACGACGGCTCAGCTATTACACCTTACAATAATGCAAGAAATCACAAACCGGCGGCACAAATTGAGGAATCCTGGAAGAAATCAAGTGATCAGCTTCGGAGGAAGGGCGATGAACGCAGGTTATTTTGACTCACATGTGTCCACTGAGGGAAACTTCGTAGTAGGTCAGGTTACGTTCGGATTGAACAGAACCCATAGCTCCCATTCCATCAACTATGAAACTATCATTTTTACGTGGGTGCTGGAAACCCTGTAAACCGTTCCCTATAGAAGCATATTAAGGACAAGGGTTGTTGGATCAGTAGAAAATGGCACGCAACAAGTCATGCTAGAGGAAAGAATGATCAAAAGCGTGCGAGGGTGGAGACCCAAGTGAGCGACTTACTTTTGAAGGACAATCCTCGTCCTTTATCAAATGCACTAGCGTCAGTACGTGGTACTATACCAATCTGACGATTATTTTCCTCACCCTTCAGCAATGAGAACATAATCAGCTAGACCGTGGAGAATAACAGTGCGCTTGTTCTTTGCGATAACACCAGGGAGAACTGTGAGTGCGGGAGGCAAACTCGCATCGCCGTTAGGAAACACGTCAATATTAGAGCATTC
>QGOD01002487.1:0-10020 GCA_003313065.1 Sarcodon sp. MG97 | reverse complement strand
GGGACCTGAAAAATACTGTCAAGAAAACATGTTACATACAACGTCAAAGATCCTGTAAATGTTAAACGCGGGGTTTATCAAAAGTGCAGCGTTGAAGATGTCCGTCCAAAGATCGCATCCTGGGTCTGCAAAAGTAGATTTCCCAGGCAAAGGCAGCAATCCTTTGGGAGGGTACTTGAGGTATTTGTCGAAATAACCTGCGTAATTACAAGACACGGCTTTCTTGTCCAAATAAGCCATGAATGATTGGCTGTAATGACGCAGTTAAGGATTCATGTACAATTTGATGATAAAAAAATACAGTAGACGTACTTGAAAGCAAACACGTGTTCATATTTGTGCACGAATGGAACTGCTGGTATTTGAGTCTGGGTAACGTCCCAAGACAAAGAAGCTAAACCAGAGCATGTCATCTGCAAATGATTTGATAAATGATAATGATATAGTGCTCACGATCGGCAATCCAAATGCCTTGCAAGTGGAGATCCACCGCAGTCGGATGGCTATAAATATAGTCTGCGATATCTGCAGATCCAGAAGCTCAAAAAAAATGCATTGATAGAAGAGCCCATAAAGGACGCACATGGAATGTAGGTTCCAGCGTACTTTGTCGGAGATCAGTAACGGGTCGGGTTCAATTTATAAGACGTTCCACGCACACTTTCGCCAGACAGGTAAGTTGTCTTTCCCTTCAACTCGGAGAAAACTTCCAAGAACTGAGCCAAGAATCCTGTGAATTGTACCGCAAGGTCATGTTCGTCCTATTCGGCTCAGCTTCGGATACTTCATGACATCACGTGAAACACAGACCTTGATATTTGGCACGCCTTGAGAAAAACCGGTCCCGACAGGTTGTTCAACATACAGGATGCTGGAGAGATTGGTCCAGCTATACTGATTCACTGTGGGTTTCGCTTGACCCCAGGACCAACTGAAAGGCTTGTTGAAGATAAAATAGGGTCAGAGTTATGAGAAATCGGGAGTTAAACATACACCGTTTTCTTGCAACAGACCTTCCAAACTGCTACAGCCTGGGCCGCCATTGTTCCAGATGTTCAAGATGTCAAGGTGGCCGTCGGGTCCGGGAGGGAAAAACCAAAAGAACAACTAAGTGCAAAGACGAATAGGTCAGATCCGAAGAACAGTTGAAACGAGCCGAAACTGACCTTTCTAGTTTCGTTCGCTTTCCCGCTGATGGGTAAAAGACCAGACCAACTCGGCCCAACATCCCAATCAACCTCTGGGATGGACTTTCCGTCAACATAGAACTCTATGCTCCGTCAGTCAGTCAGATATGACGGTGACAATAATTGCGGCTTGGAAGGAACGTACGAGATGCCTTAGGGTTTGAGAAGGTAATATTTTGTACACCGGGTTTCTTGCTTGCAACCGGGCTCTTGGCGTACAATTTATGTGCGACGTTGCGTTGACGAGCAAGGAGTTCTGCTTTTGTGGTTTGACGGGCAGAAACCAACGTCTCGAGCAATCCCAAGGCTAAAAGCGCTACTGAAAACAGGCGCAAGACCATGGTTGAAGATGATGGTCTGGGAAAAAAAGGCCGAGTACCGAGCAGCATGTGCAGCTGTATCGGCACGGCGGGCGATCATGCATCAAGGAACGACGGTACGGACAGCGAGTATCCAAGTAGTAATGAGAGCACTGTAATCGGTTGATTATAAAGCTGATAAGTAGATTAGAAGCAGTAACAACCATTCTAATCAAACTTCAATTCCAGTTATGTCACTTCTAATACAATTTGGTAGTACCGACTTTGTACCGATTAAGTAGCGCGACCTCAGGTGACTTCAGACCATCTTGATTCCCAGTCACAGCGCAACACACTGCTGCCTTCGTCGCTCCCCTTCCCACTCACAAAATAGCTCACCGATAATTCCGTTTGAAGCGACGATCCGATGTCACGGTACATAGGGAGCAAATCTGTTGTTCCTGAGAACGGAGCAAACTATCACAAGAGCATTATTTCCGAGTCTGCGACGTACTTACCAGATCGCGTGAGCCTCTACCCAGCGCAACACATACGTTCTTGTATGTGAATACATTCCCTACTAGTAACTTTCTCATCAACGGCTCATTGATCATCCGTCACATGCTTCGGAAATAATAAGCGTAATGATGTATGGAGGTTGAGTACACCATAACCGTCGGGTCGCCCGTGACATTCCTTGCCTTCTCTAGTTTGAAAGCTTTCTCGCTGCACGGCACCTTTCGGATAGAATATATTATCTATGCAAGAACTTCTTTCAAGTCTGTAGTTATGACTGGCGAGATCTTTTGGTGTAGTCGAGAGTTTTGCATCAGGAGGCAAAGACTTCAATGCATCGATCTTACGAAGAAGCAACTCCTTTGGAACGAATGATGGTGGAGGTATTTATCAGACAAAAACATGTCGTGCAAGTAAAATTGGTGTCCAACTCTATGTCTAGCATGAGTCAGTATTCAGTCACATATCCAGTTGCGGTCAGGGTAGGTCATTTCGTGTGTATTTCATGATGTTATTATATCCAACTGGTTGCTGAGATACCTCATGTCTTCCCCTTACCTTTGGCTGGAGCTACAGTCTTCTTCTTCTTCTTCTTCGGGTTGGTCCGGATTAGTTTATCGCTTTCCAACTCGTTCACTTTCTTCTTTGTCTCCTCTTCTTCATCCCCAATATCGTCGTCGAGCTAGTTGACGAAAGGTTAGCATATTGATACTAAGATAAGAAGGTCGCCTACGAATGCTTCTTCAAGGTCTGGGGCGGCTTCTGCAGCAATCTTTTTAGGGATCTTCCCCAAGTCTTGGGCTTTGTGGAATGGCACAGGGTGGTCTCGTGAATTATACCTGGAGTGAACAGATTAACATATCGTCTGATACATAGCGTAAAGCACACACTTCTTTGTCAGGGATGTCTTCGTAGCTGCAGAAATCTTCTTCAGTACAAGTTCATCTTTGTGATCGTCAACGCCAAGCTCGACAACCGTGTCCCAGTCTTCTTTGGAAAGATAATATTCATCCATAACATCGATCACTTCGTCCACAGCACTCTATAAAATAAAAGGTATTTGATTCAATCCTGACAATGGAGATGAATCACTCACGGCTCCCTCGTCCATTAATGGCTTTACGATGTGAGGAAATAACGAAGGAAGATAATGTTGTCGGATCTCAGGCTTATCCCCAGATACCCTCAGCCGCATTCTAACCTGTATGTCTGCTAGTTGGCGACTCAATTTGCTCTGTTTTGAGTTTTGTCCTAGCCACCTAAATAAATAATCTGGGTTTCTTAATATCGTAGACTAACAAAATGTGCACATACTGTGGGAAGGTCATAGCATTCGGGCCCGCATATCCCATCATTCCATACATATGTGATGCCGGCCGAACGGTAGAACAAATAGCATGCAAAGGCATCAGTGACCAGTGTTGTTCCGACCTTCAGATAGTTAACATGATAGGATGAAATAGGAACAGAACCGCTTGCCCATGGATCAAGGAATCCACAAGATCACCATCTGAAATGGACGAAGCTGCTTTGTCCATCAATTCCAGAAGCTTGAGCTTTTCAGGTGGGGTCTCTGTAGTCCGGGCTAGTGCTGGAGTTGTCTTGAGATAATTCTCCTAAATGCTAATCAGGGCCATACAGAGGAGGCAAGAAATGGAAACCAGACCTGTATGAAAAGTGGAACAAACGAGTGATCATGAAAGTAGTACTCCATCTTGTCGTTTAGTGTTTCGCGGGAGGACGATGAGAATGTATACGGTCCAAGAAGCTTGCTGATGACATTAAACGGTGTCATCACAGCGTACTTCTCGTTCATCTTCGCTCTACGTAAGTCAAAAAGAAAATTAGTCATGGAAACGATGGTACTGCAACGAACAACACACAGTGCTTTGCCTTCATCGAAATCCATAGTATCACTCGAGAGTTTCCAAGTGGACAACATGTTGAGTACTTGTCGAATATCAGACTGAGCGCCATTGATGAGCTGATCAATGACGTTCGCAGGAACTTTCATTTTTTCTCTGCGGTGGGTATGATGGATCAGAAAGGAGGTCACAATGACAGTGAACTAACTTGAACGCGACGGTTAATATCCTTGAGCGGATAGAGTTTGCTTCTGGTCTGTTCATGGCTGTATTACTAAACATGCAAAATTGCTGTGTATGACAACGCACTTTCGGAAAGGAAGAGAGAATGTGTTGGCCAAAAGTGGTTTCATTTTCTGGGCTGACCTATCGTTCGCAATGCAAATTATTGGAACCTAGCGAAAAGATCTGGTCAACGGAAACACAAATGATAACAGGACGTCGTACATTTGTCTTTCGAATGAGAGCGGCAAGCGCACCGATACCTCCACGGTCTCCCGCTGACATTCCGTCAACTTCGTCCATGATGAGAACAGACTTGGATGTAATTTCTACGCCTGCAGCATTTACTGCCTGAATGACGAACTGGATCAAGGAACAGATTTGAGCTAAGTAAGGTAACTTACATCCACTCCATGCATCCACTTATCCAAAGATTGGTTCATGATATTCGCACCGTTCTGTAGAATGATTAATTTGGATCATGATAATCAGACGTTGGTCAGTCCTACCTCGACAAGCTTTTTACTCCTAGAATCACTTGCGTTCATTTCGATCGGGGTGAATCCCTCTAACTTTGCACAGAGATGCGCGCTGGTAGTTTTCCCAATGCCGGGAGGACCTGTGATCATCACAGAACGGAAAACGTTCATCCCATTCTTACCAGGCTTCTTAAATCCTGACTTGATACTGTTTGACCTGTCGAACATGGATCAACAGGATGACACCGAAGCAAAATGCCCGACAACAAACCAATCATGCAGCCACTGTTGTAGCTTTTCTACCTGACCTTTATTACCGCAAATTTCCTTGAGAGACTGTGGGGCATATCGAACAGTCCACAATTGTGAAGATGGATCTACGGGGATGCTACCATAGAAGATGATTCTGGGTAAAACTATGCAAGACGAACTCAAGATGACCAACCTTCCCTCTTGACTCTTGGCAGCTTTTCTTTCCCGCTTCTCCAGTTCCTTCGCACCTTGCTTGATCAATTCCTCGTCCTTCTCCAACTTTTTTCGCATCTTCTCGTCCATTTTGCCGCCTCCACTGGGACCCACACGAGTGCCAATAATATTCAGGAAACCGTCTTCATCAATTGTTCGTAGATTATGTTTCTTGATCGCCGCCAGTTTGCTTGGGCCGGCATTCTCTCCAAGGACTACATACGATGTTTTTGAAGAGGGCTGCCCCGTCACACGTCTACAACATGTAAGATTTGATTAGAAAGAAGAAATATTTGACATCGGTCACGCATTTACCCTCCATAGCGTTTTGCTAAATCCATGGCCTCGTCTCGAGAAAGGCTGGACAGCTCGCCGGTAAATACGAAAGCCAAACCTGCCAGACAATCGATGGAAGCTGGTTCTGGTATTGCCTTTGAGCCAGGCGCGACTGGACCTGCAGATTTTCCAGCCTTCGCAGCTATCCAACTAAAAGCGATACATTAGATGAGCCTGAGGAAGTAAGTCAATTACTTCTGCGTACTTAAACTTAGGCTTGACGTCAGCGCTCGGTTTTGGTACAGAAGTTGTACTCTTGGATGTCTTCGGCATCTCGCTCGCTTCAGCTTTGGTTTTCTTAGTAGGTACTTCATCTTCCTCGTCCTTGAAATAGTCTGAATCATCATCATCCTTCTTGCCTTTCTTCTTGCCTCGTGTTGGAGTGACTTTTTCTCTGCGAGTCGATCCGGACGCTTTCACAACAGGCTTTTCGACAGCTGGTTTCGATGATGACGAAGACACGCCTACTTTCTTTTTGGGCGGAGAGGCTACATGTTTTTCTTCCTCATCGCTAGAGAACACAAGAGCGGCATTCTTGCGCTTCCGAGGCCGAACTGCAGGTTTGACGGGAGCCATGTCTTCATCTGAGTCACTCTCCAGGATCCGATCTGTGTGAGACTTTGGAGGAACTTTGTAGCTGCAACTTGCACACACCGAACTCAGATAAAATACCTTTGCGTGGGAGCGTTGCTTCTGTCTGGATCAGGCCGCTAAGTGCCAGATTTACGGACACAATAAGTATGGAATTGCTCACAGATTAACGGGATTTGTACGGATCCTAAAGAGGTTACGGCATGTAAGTTTCGGATTAGAGATACCTCAATCATTTCATTTACCTCCTTTCCTCATCGTCACCTATTACACACATGAGGTGAGATGCTGGTAGACACGGATTACTTCCAAACACTCACTGATCTCAATTGCGTTTGATTTAGCACCTCTTTGGCTACTACTCGCGTCATTACCGGTGCCGTCAAAAAATTGCCGAATATCTGACCCTCCGGAAACTTTCTGTGCGGTCTTTTTGTTGGTTGCAAGTGCCATGGAGGTGTATAGTAGATACTATATGGAGGACGCGTGTGTGACAGAGTTGTCACGGCGTGGCGACAGAATGAAGTCCGACGGTGATCGCATGGAAGCCGGTTTGCCATTTCTCAAACTGAAGCACAAGTCACTGCCACCGTACACTACGAATGTTTTTTGCCTCCTTCGCTCTTTGTTCTACAGCCTAAGCCCGCCATCCATCCCACACTATCTTCCGTGGCGACTACCCACCTCCGGATCGTATTCATTGGTACTTAGTATATAGTTTGATGGCAACCTACAAACAGCAACCCCCAAGCCTTATCAGTCTCCCGCGAATTTCTACTTTAATTGTGGCCGTATTAGTTTCTCTTTGCTCTGGAACAAATTATGTATGTCCCTTTTCTCCCTATGTTTCCTGATGTTCAGCTCTGCCTCTATAGGTCTATTCTGGTATGCCTATCAACCGCAAGGGGTTGTTTAGTTCTGAATTCTTCTATTCCAGCGTATGGACCACAAGTTGGCGCTCGTCTTGGTTTGACCCATACCCAACAGAATATGGTTGGACTCGGTGGAAATAGTATGTAGTACTTCTCCTGTTATTTCTGCGACGCTGACTTGTACGTTAGTGGGCGTGTACACCGTTGGTCCTTTCGTAGGCAAGCTGGTGGACACGAATGGACCTCGAATTCCTCTTACGATTGCCTTGGTCTTCTTATCAGTTGGTTATTTCGGGATGAAAGCTATCTTCGACTCTGGTTCGGGTGAATCTATCTCTACTATAACGTTCTTTTTGCTCGTTTTTTGCTCCTACATTACCGGTGTGGGCGGCAACGGGGGTATGTGTGGAGCTGTAAATTCCGTTGCCAAGAGCTTCCCTGATCAACTCGTTCGTTTCTCTTTCCGCTTCTGAGTCCAATATCTTCATTAACATCGCAGCGTTCTACAACTACTGGACTGGTCCTTTCTGGCTTTGGTCTTTCGGCATTTTTGTTTTCCACGATTGCTCATGCTGTGTTTCCGGGTAATACATCAGATTTCCTATTGGTGCTAGCCGTAGGAACATCGCTGCCGATGTTGTTTGGTTTGTTTTTCATTCGCCCAATCCCCCTTCCTGGATCAAGCGACTACCAAAGTTTGGAAGCTGTGGATACAGATCACGAAAGCGCTGTTGATGTGGCAACTTCCTCATTGACATATGAACGAGATGATACACGCCTCTTAGAGGACACAGAACCATTGGAACAATTTCATCTTCATCAACCCGAATCTTCATCATACATCGCGCCTGGCGTGTCCCACGACGACCTACCGTTGAACAATACCCTGTGGGAAAGCAGGCGCCAATCCCAGTCCGGAGGGTTCGATTTGGGTAGCTCAAAGCTGTCAGATGACGAATTACCTAATCTGAGTGGACGGGCGCTTCTCGTGAAACTAGACTTCTGGCTTCTATTCACAATCATGTCACTGCGTACGTAGTATCTTTTCCACCCTTTATTTACAGCTGACAGTCAAGCACAGTTAGCGGTATTGGACTCATGTGTGAGTTTAGTTGCGTGCAATTATGCCCAGAGTGTCTGAATTGACTTGTTCTAGGGATCAACAATGTTGGTTCAATCACTCAAGCTTTACTGGCCAAGGATAATCCAAATTACGATGACGTTGAAAGTTCTCGGTGGCAGTCCATACAAGTATCTACCGTGAGTATCATGAACTGCACAGGTCGCATTTCCATGGGTGAGTAGATCTTTTTTCTTGACTAATCTGCTTTGATTCTATACGTCTATATAGGCGTTATAGCTGATTTTGTCAAAAATCGTTTGAACCTCCGACGCACGTACTGTATCTTGCTAGTGGCATTATTATTCTTCATCTCGCAAGTTATGGCAATCGTGACTTCTGATGTTCGACACCTCTACAAAACTAGTGCCATGCTAGGATTTTCCTATGGCGGTATGTTTGGTTTATTCCCCTCAATAACCATTGAGTGGTTTGGATTATGTGAGCCTCTTCATTATTGGAAATACTTTATGCGATTGATTCTGCCTGCAACTCCCAAAAGCCCACTTTTCTGAAAACTGGGGCCTCTTATCTCTATCCCCCGTAATTGGTGGCAATTTATTTTCATTGGCATTTGGCCGCAACCTAGATGCTCACACACCTTCGGCCCCCGCCTCGTTATCGCCGTCATCAACCACACAATGTGTACAGGGTGTTGGATGCTATATTGCAAGTTTATATCTTACAATTGGAGCGTGTCTTCTGGCTTCGATCTTGGCTGTGTGGGCAGGTTGGAGAGATAAAAGAAGACACGATGTCGTTTCAACCATTAATATTTCAGGAGATGTTGTTTGGGACCGAGATGAGTAGAATCTAGACATCACGCATTTTCATCAAAAGCAAAGCCTTATTTAAGCTCCTATTTGTGAACCTCACATTCTATGTCTAGATTTGATAGCAGTAGTCGATCATCTAACCATTTCATAGATGACTTTTGACTCCTATCACGGCATGTCCAAGCAGTTGTCCTCGAGGGCAAGTACTACGGCTGAAATTGAAACTTTATGACCGCGAAGTGAAGGTAGACGGGTCGCTGACTTAAGATGATTACTTCAACTTTGTGAGACTTGAGAGCCTTACGATATTTCTACAATTATCCATATATACCGTTCGGTAGTTAACAGGTTGACTGTCAACCATTCTACCTTTTGGCGTAGCTGTTGGAGGGTCCGGCAAGCAGTTTTGAAAACCAGGTTCTACATACATTTCTTAAACTACGCGACGGGGAGAGTGCACTCTATATATCGATTCCCAGCGAGGTTCACGCTAGGAAGTGTACTTCGCGCCAGTGCTCAACCCATTTACGAACCAAATCCCTGCTGACAGCAGGCGAAGACCTGATGCTCGATGCTACCTTTGCCGTATCTTCAGTCAAGAAGACCAAAGCTTTCCTGCCCTCGTTCTTGAATCTGTTTTGGAAATATGGCTATAATGCCTGAGGGTTAGCATTATTATTAAACAGCACAAAGACAGCCGTGAGCGTACGAGGAGTTTGATGACAGGATTCCTGTCGGGATCCTTGTCACTTGCTGCCAATCTATCTAACCACTCCATTCTATCTACAGTCTCAAATTCTAGGCCTGCGTTTCTGAGACAGACAAGAATGTCGTCCCAGCTTGCACTGACATTAGGATTTACGATATGATAAACAACTGATTTCGGTTGGTCTTGTCGCACAACAATCTCTGCGATGGCACTCCCCGCATAGTCAACGGGGAGCCATGATGGATGCTATTTTGAAACATAATTTCAGTGACGAAGACACGCTGGCTATCGCGAAAGGTTACCTCATCCAAGCGTGGAAGTGCACCAAGAACATTTGCACCTTTGAACATTAGCGGCCAGGCTAAATGAATGTTGATACCTTTTCAGTTCTTTGGGCAATGTGATAAGAATTACGTACCTTCCGTCTCGTTCCAAATACCACTAGGAGACAGAAAGCGATTAGTACTTGTAATCCCCAAATACGAACAACGATGACTGACTGCAAAGAGTCGCCAACAATCTGTCCTATCCTAAGTACCCCAATTCTCACATCTGTGTGTTCTGCAGCTTTTTGACAAAGCTT
>QGOD01002485.1:68968-84442 GCA_003313065.1 Sarcodon sp. MG97 | reverse complement strand
AAGAAACAGTGCCAAACTGATGTTGGGGTTGAATAAACCACCCGTAACACGGAAGAAGAGCCATGCAGAGACAAGCAAGCTGAATCCGAAGCAAAAGGAGACGTAGAGAATGTACACGGTACCGCTAGCGGCTGCGGTAGTGGCGGTTGCTGCTTGGACGCCTCCAAAAGCTAGCGTGAGGAAGACGAATGTCCCAATGAATTCCAGGGAAGCACCCCAGAGATCACCTCTGAAGTTGGAGAATAACTCAAAACGAGGGTGCACGATAGATTTGTTCATCATGAAGGTGGATGAGTGCTGGAGACAGGATCAAACTTGAACTGAACCGTCAGGATCGAAATCAACCGTGGGGTTCATATTTCTTGACAACTATGACCACATCCTTCCTCTGCACGTGCACCAGCACTGAGGTTTGAAATGGAGTTGGTCGACGACAAATGCAAATGCATCCAGACTTTGGAGGGGCAAGCGAGTGGAAGTAGTACAAGAGAATCATGGTCGATCTCTGTTCACACGATTACTACACCTACAGTGTCACGGAGAAGATACTACACTATCTATTACAAATATATACAGCCTAGGCGATAGCAAACAGTAGACGGGAAAATAAAGACTCGTTCTTGTCATGATAATCAACCAAGGCGAACTCCAGTTCGCTCTTACGCGACTTGTATCGTTAAGCTCCATACTTTACCACATAGGACATAACATAGATTCAACAAACCTCGATCCCAGTAAAGAATCATAAGGGGTCCACCGCTGAGTACCAGCCAGTTAAACGGCTAAACTGTGTCTCCTAGCTTCCGTCGCCATACCGCTTCGGCTTCTGCTAACTTGCCCGCTTCGCCTCCGCCTCTCGCCAACCCATGACCTCCCAATCCCACTGTATTCCGCATCTGCTTCATCTCCATCGTCCTCTTCAGTGTCCATGATATCATCCACAACGTTCTCTGTGGATGAGCTGAATTTCTTTCTCCGTGACTGAGCTTGATCACTAGGAGAAGAAGAGGACGAGCGCGACTGTGAAGGTGGAGGCGTGCCTTCACGCGAGGCCTGCGACGATCGCTTGCCATTAGACGTGGTGTCAGGTTTCCGCATTTTCCTGCATAAGGTTAGTCAAAAGATCCGGAACAATGTCAGAGGACTTGCGTATTTAATTTAGGTTCGGCATAATTCACACTCTTTCGTACTCGTTTCTCTCTGCCAGTCACATTATTAGTAGGTTCGACATCCTGTGGTGGTGGCGTCGAGCTGGAGCCACGAGGGGTCGGCAGATAAGAATCAGCAGGGGTCATCGGAGCCGGTGTTGTAGCAGGTGTTGTTAGGAAAGCTCGTGTAGACGTGGTCCGCATAGATGTAGCTGATGTAGGGGCTTCGGACATTAGGTCTGAGGTTAGTTGTGGTCCAAGGTCTGTAGAGAGAATATTTGGGTTTACGTTGAGACAATCAAACGAACTAGTCACCACAAACCTGCAGCGATGCTGATATCCAAAGGCGGCAGAAAAGCACGACTCTGTGGAGAATTCGTTACATCCTTCAACTTGGAGGTGCTTCCCTCTATTACCAGTAAAACGTTATCCTCTTCTTTGTCTCTCCTCTTGGATTTCTTCTTCTTCTTTGGGATTTCAATCTCAATGTCATCATCTTCTTTGAATATCGGGAAAGGCTCGTCTTGTTCATCTGAAGGGGGTGTTTGCGCAAGTGCAAGCTCAGCAATCGGCAGTCTTGGAACAGGGGAATCGCAGACTCTCGATGGATTGAGCATACCACTCTGTCTTCGAGAAGCTTTTCTCTTGTTTTTCGTTGGAGATTGCTCAGGCTCGACTGCTGTAGGTGAAGAGATTCTGCGAGAGGGTACTGGCAAACGAGAGGACGTCTTTCTTCTACTATAGGATATCGGTTCTTCATCTTGCTCGTCCTCTTCTTGAATCTCCGGAATATTCGGAGCTCGTGCAATCCTAGGAATAGCGGGCGAAGTATGATTCGTAAGTGGTCGTCTTCGTATCGGCGGCGGTGAAGGTGTGGATTTGGGAGTAAACCTTCCTGAAGGTACTTTATATGACTCGCGCAGCGATTCGAGATGCTTCATAAGTGTCATGGTCTAATGCGGGATTGGTAAATCTAACTAGGGAGATAGTGATTTTGACGTACAGCAGCTTCCGCATCGGCCATTATTGATCTTGACTTTTCTCTCTCACGCTTAAGTTGCGCGGACAAGGCGATCTCAGAGGAACGCAGACGAAGATTCTCGACGTACAGAGCGGACACCTGGGCATTGAGCTCTTCGACTTTGACGCTGAGGGTTGAGTTCAACCTGGGAGAAGTATAAGAAGTAATCCAAGGTCATAAGGCGGATATACGGACTTGGTGATATGTTTATTTGCAAGCAGAAACCTCTTCTTGACTGTGAAGTGTGAGTTAATTAACTAGTTGAACGTGGAGAGACGTACAGTTTTCGAACTCGAGGAGAGCGTCCTTCTGGCGTATGTTGTCAGATACACGCGATTCCCGTCTGCTCATCGTTCCCCGTCCAGGACCCAGTCAATGTGGCAGTATGTTGAGATTTGTGTTAGGGCCAGTGTGGCTGGACAGCACATGCACTTCGCGTGGTCAACTTGTGACATTCTAAATAACACTTCTCTGTCACGCGGTAACAAACCCGTGACCGGACATTCGTTGTGTGATGCCAATTCTGTATCTGGCTGAGTCAATGTGCTAGAAACAGCAGCCTGAGAAACAGTGGACGAAAGCGAGCGTTCCTCAATGTTAGCGATGGTGCCCATCAGCCTTTCGTTGACCACTGTATGATAATTGTAGGTATGTGGCCTCCGTGCGTGCATAGCTGAGGTCTTGGTTAGCTGACAAAGCTCAACGGAGATCGACTAGAACTCTGCCCAATGTCTCTGAATTACACCCAATCGCTCTATACACCCGTCTTTCCATCCCTTCCCGTTCACCGCCCGTCCTCCTCTTCTGAACCGCCCTCCTCTGCTCCAAATCCTCGGTCTTCGAATCTCATCTCAACGCTTTCCCAAATCCATCTCTCATTGGCAGCGCTCCCCGCAGAGCTCGCCCCTCCTGCCTATTCTGAATCAGAGACAGGTGCAAACAAGCATAAGTTGCAGATTGAGGCAGCATATAGGGATGCCCAGGGACAGCCGTCCAATGGTGATTGGTGTCGCTTGTATAAACTCGTTGAAATGACTTGTACAAGATCCAAATTCAGGAGCTCGAAAGCTCAAATTGTTCGTCACAACGTCGATGAAGATGTCCCGTGGATTTTAGCCGAGACAGAAGAAGAATGGCAAGAATGGGAACGAGCATGGGAGCAAGGCAAACTGAAGAGGGATAAGGCGCGCAGCGCTCAAGCAGTCAACAAGGAGAGTGTCCATCAACTTGAAGACAATGACGTCAAGGCTTCCCCTGACAAGACTAAAGCAATCAGTGAGAAAGTCTCAAGTTGGAAAGCTGTGGTCGAAAAAGCTGTCAACGTAGAAGACACGACAATAGTCTACAAGCGACAAAAGAGCGTAACTGATTCGAAACGGCCTTCACCCCTTGGGTTTCTCGTCGCCAAGCCTTCTACTGCCGCTTCAACGAAGAAATCGAAGGCGGTTTTGACCAAGGATCTTCCTGAAGCTCCTGTCGTCAAGCTGTTGTCTGCTCTCCCTGAAAACATCGGTGCCTCAAGCCCAAAAGAGAAGCAAATTTTACCCGGATTATCTGAGCTGGTAGGTTGTGTTTAACTAGTCTCTAGAACGACGTTGATTTAGATTTAGTCCATACCTGCGCCGACATTTTCCCAAGTAGTGACTTCAACGCCTGTTAAACGAAATTCGAAGGAAACTACTATGAAAGATTCTTTTCCATTATTCTTTGCCTCTCAGGCCTCTCCAGACCGCGCTAGGGAGCAGCAGCCCCTGTCTGACACCCCTCAGACATCACCAAGTAGCCGACCCCTCTTCGAGGCATCCCAGATATCTCCTCGCAAAGATAAGGATGAACCTTTGTTCGATTTAATGTCCTCAGACCCCATCGATGAACATCCGCTATTGACTACTCAGAACAAACGCCTTCGACTGCCCACCCCACCCAACGTAGCTGATGAAGGTGCCCAGATTCTGCAGACGCAAGCAATGTTCCAGACACAGGCACCCCTATCGAGACCTACTAAACGAACAAGGCTCAGCCCCAGCTCCGTTGTATCCCCTCCTGTATCTCCACCCAATTCCTCAACACCAGCCAAAACTTCGTCTGCATTATCCCCTACAAAGATGCTCGTTACGCCGCCGCATCCTCGCAAAGACCTAGGGAACGCTAAAGGCTTACTTGTTTCTGGACTAAGTGCTGTAGACGTGATCACTCCAGAGAAGAAGCCGCCTACTCTGACTGAATTGCTAGCTTCTTCTCAACGGTCAAAACCTCGCCCTCGACCCCCTTCGAAAAAGAATCATAATTTACACTTCGAAACTACACCAAGTAAATCCAAACCGACTGACCAACAATTGCAGATGATGATCGATGCTTCTGATGAGAGTAATGTTGTTGACAAGATGATAGAAGATTTACCACCTTCACCGAAGACTTACTTCTCGTCACCAGCCTCCTCGACGTCGTCAAGATCCGAAGCATCCTCTGTTAAAGTTCCAATGAACCACGGGTCATTCTCTCCCCCCCGTTCTCCCTTATTCACACAGCATCCTGAGGCTTTCAATCCACTTTCTACTGGGACACAAGTTGTTACTCAGAGAGATGTTTTTGAGGGAGAAGCGCGAGCAGTGGACTTGGGACGGACTGAGAGTTTAGGAATGTTTGGATATAATTCACAAATTGACGTGGACGGACATGTGGACGAGGTCACTGCATTGTTGGAGAGAGAGGTGGATGTTAGTAATTGGTACAAGGAGCTGCAGAACCGAAGCCAGGATCCAGCCCGGGGCATTGACGTCTTCGACTGATTTTCATGATGCTTATATGTATGGAAGTGCTTTCTTTTGTCACGTTAGTTGCTTTAATTTTTACTGATTCTCGATTATACAAACACAACATTCGTGGGATATCATACTGATCACTGCCTATGCATTTCACAACTGGCAACAAGTTTCATTCGTGTCTGTTGAATTCAAGCGTGCGAAGTGATGAGGTGCTGTAAAAATGGAAGCAAGTTTCCGAGCTGTTGGTGCAACTTGCTTGTAGTCCGCACTGATAACTTGATATGATTTTTGAAATTCCAAACATTCGGTACTCAAGATCATCACCATAGTTTTGCATTACTGACTTTTGTGACGAAAGTGGATTTGGAGCTACCAGTGGTCAAAAGAAGCAAACACGGGAGACCGGTCCGGATCGGAATCCAAATTCGTGTTCAATAACTTGAAGCACCTACAATACGCTAATGCATGCAGCTCCTACCACGGGACGGTATCCTTTCCGCTTTTTCAATCCGAAACTCACATATAACAGTTCAGTCTCCTTTGTTCAGATATTTTCCAAGAGCAGTCATATTTTGCGCTCGGACACTAAGTCGTTTCGATGTAAAATATCCATTCAGCACTAGTCCACCAAAATCACGCTCATCGAAATCTGGCGGCTCGGGTCATCCTACACTTCAACACGCTCATGTAGATTTTGTACCCGGAAACGACAAATACATCGCCCATAAATTTGATAAAACATGCCGCCTCCCTCTTTCTCCAGCAAAGCGACTCACTATAGGTGCGCATACACCAAAAGCTAACACCTACGGAATAGTAACTCTGAATATTTGCACAGTCACCTGTATGGACTCTAGAATCGAGTACCTTTTTTTGTTTTTTTTTTTGTTTTCAGGCCGTTTAAATTGAACTAAACCCGCTTTCAAACAGCGTCCTCTCACAGCTCGGACTCAGAGAAGGCGACGCCCACATAATTCGCAATGCCGGAGGTTCTGCGTACGTTCTCTAAAAACTTTTAACTTGGCTCGCTCCTCCCTCACATCCATATAATCCAAACAGCCAGGACTCGCTCCGCTCCCTCATCATCTCTCAGCGACTCCTAAACACTCGCGAAATCGCTGTATTCCACCACACAGACTGCGGCATGGTCACATTCAAAACAGAGGGCCTCCGCAAAATGCTAAAAGAGGCAGATCCGACAGACGCAGTCGCAAAAGCCGCTGACTCGATCGATTTTCTAGAATTCTCAGATCTGGACGAGTCCGTGAAGAGCGACGTCAAGTTCTTGCAAGAGCACTCGCTGATTCTCAAGGATACGGTGATATCTGGATGGGTTTACCATGTTGAATCTGGAAAGGTTGTAATTCTTCTGCCACATGCCTGTCAGCACTGACGTTATTTATGACTACCCTGATAGATTAGACGGGTGGTTTGAATGCTGCAACATACATACAAGTAACCTCGAGGCATATAGTGCGAGCATCCACTTCTTTTGGTGCATAAGCTTGCAGGTAATAAGAAGATACTGCTGAACTTCAGAGTATGTATAATGTAGTGTGGGTCTTTCCAAGTCAAGAAGTTTATTAATGACCGAATGAACCCTTTAAAACAAGGGATTAAAGAGCATTTCTGATCCAGAATCAGCAAAGAATTACAGTCCTCATCTCCATGATTTGAACAATACTGTTAAATATTGAATAAGAGAGCCCTCGGTTGTGAACGTTTGAGTGTCTAGTTGATACTTGCTGAACCCTGTGGGATAAGTGTCCTCACCTATCAGACAACGGATGGCTGCAGTCATGTTATTATGTGTGTTGGTGCACACAAGCGCAAGGAAAGACGCGTTGTAGATGAGTATCTGCTTCTCCGGCCTCTATTATTAAACAACCGTAAGTGTCCATGCCCTTGCGGAATTAGAACATACATTTAAGAAAGTATGGAATACATGGGGAATCTGATCTTAGCAACATCGAATAAAGATGATGCGTCCTAGCGTTCTGACTTTCTGTTACCCACGAATGAATGAATGGTTTAATGCATCTTTCGGTGTTATCCTCCTCGAGGGATCTAGAGCAAGGCATCGGTCTAATAAATCGATAAATGATGTAATTGATTTGATCTCGTCATCTTGAAGCTTTGCAGAGGCCGGTGGCATGAGCCTTGTTCGGAGATCCCTCGTAGGCTTTGTAATATGGATTTTCCGCACAACATCCTGTAATCTGTCATTTACTAAAGAACTCACGAATAAGCTCGATACTCACGGAACCAGTCACGCGGTCTTTGTCAACGTTCACAAAAGCACCCATCTCATCGAAAAATACATCACCAAATTTGGCTTTCTTAATCATCTTGGAGTTGAACCGACCCTTCAGTTCCATCATTAACAACAACATTTGGTTGTTTGATCGGCCTGGAAAAAGAATTTTCCCTGTGTATAATTCGTAAAGGGTGCAACCAATAGACCACACATCCAGAGAAGGATCATACGGAACTCCGAGGACTATTATAAGAGTTAGCCCTGAAAGCAGCTTTCTCTGATGGAAAAGAACGCAACTGATTTCCGGTGCTCGATAAAATCTACTGACGAGGTATGGCGTAATCTCATTTTCGGAAGCATCGGAAGCAGAACCAAGATCGCAAAGTTTGAGCACTGTCTTTTGCTCATTAACCTAAATACAACACCAGTCAACAGATGTCAAGTCAGAGGAACAAAGAAACATTACTAGTATATTGTCAGGTTTGATATCCGCGTGCATGACATTGCATTTTCGCAACAGACTCAGAGCAAGGAACAATTGTTTAGTGTAAACCCGCACCGCGCGAATGTTCAAGCCAATGTCTTTTCCAAAACGTTTAACAACGTCGCGAAGGTTCATGCTGTTAGCAATTCCAATGTGAGATTAAAACGAAACGAGGTGAGAAAGAGCTACCTGAGGGATTCGAAAACGAGACAGAGATGACCCCGATGTTCAAACGTTCGTTCCAGGCGAACTATGTGCTTCTTGTCATCGGGATCTGCTTGTTTTAACTTGTTAAGTATTTGGACTTCTTTGAGACCAGCTTTGTACCTGTACTTGCATTATATTGGACCTATTAAGAGCCGAGTGAATATGACTCACATGGATTCCTGACAGCGTATGATCTTGATGGCAACCTCCTTGCCGACCTCGCCAGTATCTCCCGTAAGCACACGGGCACGAACGACGTTTGCAAACATGCCCTTTCCAAGGGAAGAAAAGACCTGATAATATCCACCATCTAATTGCTCACCGAGAATTATGGAATAATAGCCTTCAGGATCTGCAGCAGAATCTAGAGTAGTAGTGATGAGTGCGGGTGCAGGGGGTTTCTGACACCAGATACGTGAGACAATGTGACCTGACGGAAGCAAGAATCTACTCACAATAACTTTCTTGATCTTCTTAATCTTCTTCCTCTCTGTGGTCGCAACGGCGAACATGTCATCCACATCATCTTCCTCCTCTTCCTCTATTTCTATCATTTCTACATCTTCCGCTTCTTCCTGCTTGACTTCTCGTACTCGTTTGCCTTCATCTTCTCGGCGGTCCTGGTTCGGATCATAATCAGCTGCAGATATTTGTTCGCCAGTATCACTCTGAGCTTGAGCCTTGACCTGAGCATCCTCTTCGCCACCTTCTTTTGCTAGAGCGAAGTCATCAGGGGAAGGAGATGCGGACAATGATTCCCGTTTCGCTTCAAACAGAGTTTCAGTCGTAGTTCTGCAAGTGTTGATGAAAGCCCTACTGGATAAAACATCCGCTTTAGCACTGGTAGAAATTGGTGTTCGGTTGGAGCTGTGTAGTTGAAACATGGGATTAGAAACAGAAGATACAGGCGGAGCCGGTTGGACCGCACTGCTGATTCCAGAGACGGGGGTTGTTTCTTTCCCGTATTTGGCAAGGATGGCGATCCGCTTAGCGCGGCGTTCCGCCAAGGTAGACTCGACGGGTGGAGGAGAATTTGACAACTCAAGTTCCATTGCAGAATCCTTGTGAGATAGTTTTGCGAAGCTGCGTGGTGAGGGGGGACGCGGAGAAGGAGACAAAGACGGTGAAGGGTTCGAACGAGGAGAAATTCTAGATGGTGTGAACGTGTATCAGATGTTGACATAATAAGGCAACAAGGACAGATATACGATACTCACTCGCCTTCCTCTTTTTCTGAATCTTGCTTATTATCACGGCCTCGACCATTTGGCAGGGAGGATGACGGGTGATCCCTACGAGAACGGTGGTCGACTCTACGATCGGAACCTCCTTCGCGATCCCTGTGACTACCGTTTCGAAGACCGTTTTCACGCGCATCATAGTTTGTTGCGGGGTGAGGTCGAGAATCGAAATCTCTGCCCCTACTTGACGTATGATTATCTCGACTTTGTCTTGAATAATCATCATCCCTTCGGTTATAAGATGTCCTTCTGCGAGAACTTAGATGAACATCCCTCCAGTCCCTGGGATCCTCCTTCTCTCTGAGTCTCTTGCGACATTCTTGTTCTGCATCGGCACTACCATCCCAAGAACGCTTGGACCCTGAGGGCGTGTTAGTCATCTTTCAAGAGAAGATAATTGTAGTTTACGAGACACCGCACGATCAAGAAGAGAGAAAGGATGCTGAGTGAAGTAACACTCTGGCCTGGTCTTCCTTCACCCAAGACATTTCGAGGACGATGTGGCAAATTTATTTGCTACTGTTTACTTTGTGGCTATGAGATTACTTCGCTAATCTCCGGGAAACATTATATATATGTTCTGCCTTGGAATTGCGTCTTTTTTTTTGTCCAAGCCTTAAAACGGTCCGTTAGTTATTGTATCCCTCTTCATCGCCTTCATTTGATTGTTCTCCTTTGCTTTGCTGTGATAATGCGTGTAAAAGTTGAACGTTGAACGTTAGACTACCATACAACTTGGTCTAGTAGTCTCAACTGGAACAATGAGGGAGTGATTCAAATAACACGGACCATAGACAATTTGGACAAGTCATGGTACTTAGCATACGAGAATAAGTCGTCAAGGTTTCCCAGGTCGGTTCTATCATGATACTGTAAGCGTGCGATGCTCTGAATATAAGTCTTGGAAAATGGGCAACTTATCAAAGTCAGTCTTGGCCTGAGGGGTTCAAGCTCTCGCGGTGCTTATTAGTCCACTAGACTTCAAGCTTCATTATTCATTCGAGTGTCCCAACAAGATCCCTGTCGTCGTCAACTGTTCAATCGCTCTCCGTCGATTGTTTCAGACACGAAACACGTCCTTTCTCCCAGGAGCTTGGATAGCAGACCTGTAACGTTTCATGTCTAAAGCCATCACCCCAGTGTGGGCCACCCCACACTGCACAGGAATAGTAACGATCAGCTATTGCTCTGCATACGCTCAACTCCGGGGCAAGAGCCGCGAGGCAACCGCATATCGGCAAGTAAACCCAATACCGAAACATCTTGTGAGGCGGGGCGTCTGAACCACGAGGTACCACCAGAGACCTGAGTCAAGACTGGCGCGTATCATTGTGTGGATGGCCGCATGACCTCGAAATGAGTGATGTTGCAGAACATGAAAAAAAAAAAAAAACACCTTGCTACTGTACATGGTAATGGGGGCTTGAGTTTTACTATGATACAAGTTGTATTCTGAATTGATGGTGGAAGGTGTAAACTTGACCCGATGGCGAACTGCTCCCGTCACCATCCGACAGAAGACCGAACGTTGGTATTGAACTTGCTTCGGATTATGATCCCGTGATGTTTGCCGCTCAACCCTGAGAGGTCATATGTTGCTTCTTTGCCCCCTGAAGCGGGAAGCCGCACGCGTGTTCCCGTTTAGTATGGACATGGAAGACGGTATTTAAGCAAACTCAATGGTTTTATTTCAATATTGCATTATCCCTTCATGACCATACGAGTCTTGTTGTATTTGGGTTTTCTTGCGCTCGCGGCCGCGACATGGGTGGATCCAAGTGTGCTTGATGCCTGCCCAGGATATAACGCTACCAATGTTCAAGTCAAAGGTCCGTCTCTGACTGCTGACTTGGTCTTGGCTGGCAAACCTTGCAATGTATTCGGGCCCGACATCTCCCACCTGAAACTGGAGGTTGTCTATGAGACAGGTAAATGATCTCCTCTTGGCCTATCAAAAACCTTTCCGACTTCTTTTTGAAGCGTCCCGTATACATCTTAAAATCACGGATCCCGCTGTACCCCGTTATGAAGTTCCGGTCTCGGTCCTCCCTCGTCCGTCAGCAGAGTTGTCCATTTCTTCGTCATCGTCCTTGATCAACTTCAACTACACTCATTCGCCTTTCTCTTTCACGATCTACCGCTCCAAGTCAAAGGAGGTTCTATTCACTACGGCATCGCATCCTCTCATATTTGAGCCTCAGTACATCCGCGTCAAAACTGCTCTTCCTGCCAATCCCAACATCTATGGCCTTGGAGAACATACAGACTCCTTCCGTTTGCCAACGAACAACTACACTCGCACCTTGTGGTCTCGAGATGCATATGGTGTAGCTCCGGGAACCAATCTGTACGGAAACCACCCCATTTATTTTGAGCATCGCAAGTCCGGAAGTCACGGTGTTTTCTTGCTCAACTCAAACGGCATGGACATCAAAATTAATCAAGACCCCGGTGCATCGTTTGCTAGCTTGGAATATAATGTCATAGGCGGTGTAATCGACTTTTACTTCTTGGCAGGGAGTCAAACGGACCCAACAGAATTGGCGAGACAATATGCTCAAGTGGTAGGGACGCCTGCTGAAGTCCCATATTGGTCATTCGGCCTTCATCAATGTCGATTCGGATATCAAAGTCAGTGCACATATCAATCATTATACATTCTAACGACTAATGTAGCTCCCTAGACTATGTTGACGTGGCAGGCGTCATCACTAATTATTCTGCCGCTGGTATACCGCTTGAAACAATGTGGACTGATATTGGTATGCATTTAAGGATTTACATTTTCATCGCAGTACCTAATCCACTGATCGTTCAGATTACATGTACAACCGAAGAATCTTTACAGTTGATCCGGATTACTTCCCTTTGAACAGAATGCGAGAAATTGTAGATTATCTACACTCGCACAATCAGCAGTTCGGTAAGTACTATTTGTGTTGCTGGGAGATTAGGTCACTAAGCAGCTCTGCCTTTTATTACAGTATTGATGACAGACCCGGCAGTTGCTTATGCTCCTGGGGAAGGTTATGGTCCCTTCGATAGAGGAGTTGAAGCGAACGTTTGGCTCAAATCTAGCAACGGGAGCACCTTCTTGGGAGTTGTCTGGCCAGGTGAATAACTACTGTCTGAGAATAGAGTGCACTTTCCTGATATTTTATTCAGGTGTTACTGTATTCCCAGGTATGATATCCCTTTTTAGAATTTGCGTTAATGAACTTAACATGTACCGAAAGATTGGTTCAGCCCGAATATTACAAGGTTAGGCCGCCGTGTACACTGTGCATCGGTTACTTAAGGTCTGACGAATTGACTTACAGTTACTGGAACAACGAATTCCAGATGTTCTATAGCCCTACGACCGGATTGGACATTGATGGTGCCTGGATCGATATGAACGAACCCTCAAGCGTGAGTTGTTTGGTTCCCAACAGTTCGTGATACTGAACATTCTCGCAGTTCTGCAGTTACCCGTGCACAGACCCATTCGAGCAAGCAAGAGCTCAAGATCTTCCACCGCCGAGAACGACTATTCCCCCAGACGCCAATACGCCGATCTTTGTAAATTCTACCTCGGTGATGAAGAGACAACACCAGGGAGACAACCTTCTTGAACCCCAGTATGCAATTGCCAATAATTTGACGTCATTGTCAGACTGAACATCCTACGTGAGTGTTTGTAACATCGATGTTCAGTATTACGCATAATAACTTCGTCTAGACGACTGCCGTGCACGCCAACGGTCTAGTTGATTATGATACTCGTAAGTCGTTGTATATCAATGATTACTGCAAGTCTCAAGCGTTCCAAGATAATCTATTCGGAACGATGATGTCAACGGCAACACGCGAAGCGCTTTTGGCTCGACGACCCGGAAAGCGTACGCTCGTCATCACTCGTTCCACGTTCGCAGGAGCCGGCAACAAAGTTGGCAAGTGGCTCGGTGACAATTTTAGTGATTGGCCCCACTACAGGAATTCTATCTCCGGTGTATTGGGCATGGCTTCGATCTACCAGGTTCCAATGGTCGGAGCCGACATTTGTGGCTATGGTAAGTGCCTATTTGGGATGAGCCAAGTCATTGCACACTGATTTCATGAGCGCAGCTGGAAATACCACAGAAACACTGTGTGCGAGATGGGCGACGCTCGGTGCGTTTTACCCATTCATGAGGAACGTGAGTTGTTCAACAATACCGATGTCTGCCCCATGAAGTTGACCTCCCTTGAAGCACAATTCGGACACTTCGATCAGTCACGAATTTTATAGGTGGGAATCTGTGACACAAGCTGCTAAGAACGTTCTCCAAATGCGGTATGTGATTACTCATATGTTCAAAAGGCATAAACCCATAAGTTGTCCCCCAGATATCGGCTCATGGATTACATGTTCACGGCATTCCATAAAGCGAGCACTGATGGCACGCCTGTGGTCAATCCGCTGTGGTTTAAATATCCCCAAGATGCTGCCACGTACCCCATCGACCTTCAGTTCCTATACGGCGATTCTCTTCTCATCTCCCCGGTCACCGAAGAGAACTCGACGTCTGTCGATATCTATCTTCCTAATGATGTCTTCTATGACTTTAAAGATTACTCCATCATCGAAGGACAAGGAAAGAACGTCACGTTGAACAACATCGACTTTACTGAAATTCCAGTATATATCCGCGGAGGGTCGATATTACCTTTGAGGGTCAACGGTACGATGACAACGAAAGAGCTCCGAGCAACTGACTTTGAGATTGTCGTCGCCACCGGACGGGATGGGAAAGCAACCGGTTCCTTGTACGTTGATGATGGAGAATCCCTCAAACCCTCCTCTAGCACCCAATTACAAATGAACTTCGCCAACGGTACCCTTACCATTACCGGTTCCTTTGGCTTTCCTTTAGGCGTCAAACTTGCCGCTGTTCACTTCCTGGGTCTCGGAAATAACCACCAGTACGCCACGCTCAACGGGAACAAAATGTCATTAAATCGAGGCCAGCAAGTAGCCACCGTCAATTTGAACATTCCCTTCGACAAAAGTGTCACCGTACAGTTGCATTAGTAATTTTTATGTCAGGGTTTCGGCATTGACAATAGTAAATAATTATATAACTTATTTTGATTATCTCACGACAACCGTCCTATCTTTGCAGAATACACGATCGTTGGAAGAGAGTCTATAATCTTACCTAGTAGGATGTAGATATAAATAAGGGGGCACGTTTGTAAAGCTTCTAGTAGTGCCGGGCGTCTGTACATCGCCAGACACGGTACTAAGATGACCCACGAAAGTGGTATGAATGAGTCGTGTCTTTTGCGTGCCGAGTAGCCTGACAGAACGCCACCTGCAGAGGTGACTACTTTGGCGCGCGAAGTGCACTACTACTAGGTAGGCTATGAACGTTTGAGGGCAACTAATGTATTACGTCATCACTAAATACTGTGTGGACAGATTACCTAATCAAGATATATATATAAAAATACAGAAGACAAAGGCGTTCATTTCCAGGGCGCAAGTATATAGATGGGGTGGATGCTATCATTCAGTCCATTCATAGATCACACATGGGCGCAGCCATGAACGGATTCTTTGAATGTACGTAACCGGGCGACATGATATCACTGAAGAAAAAAAACCTTGACTATCCCTGAACTGGAAGCGACGATTGTCATAAGATGGAAGGAAATCAAAAACCAAAAGTGGCACAATAGCAACATTGTCTCTGACGAGCGATATTGCTGCTGGAGATGGGTATTTTTTATTCAATAAAAATCAAGGATGAGCTGTTCCGGACCGGAAATAAGCTGGTTGTTCCAAGTATGAATACGAATGGGCGTCAGCATGCAGAATCAAGCGGACAGGTCTTCCGGTACAACAATCAAAGGGAATCCGTCGTTCAATAAATATGTTTGCTGGGAACTAAGCCTTAGAATTCTCGTAATGGTACCTACTTACCTAAGAAAAACTCAAAATATTTGACGTGGAAGCAAGCTGCGCCGCTGCATCATGGAGGGGTTGATTCTGTCGGTACTTCATAGATACGGGCCAAGTAAGTAATAACTGCATAAAGAATACATGTTACGAACCCCAAAGTCGCCGTGTATGTACGATTTTTCGTAATTTGTCGAAGAAGGGGCGTAGTTACTGCTTGTGCAATCTGATGGACTTCTGTTTCAGGGTTCGGACAATAGATACTTAGGTGATTTTACCTTCAAAATACTGTAGGCAGGTCGGTTACCATTAGGCTATTGATGAATGAACGGGTCAATCACGACGACCCAACGTCGTTTACATCATGATTATTATCTGATTTTCCTTTCTAATTCTATAATGGTGCATTCCACTCCATCTTATGCCCG